>SJYB01006474.1:14022-28293 GCA_006408585.1 Antidorcas marsupialis | reverse complement strand
CAACCCCACCCAGCAGTGCTTTCCCCAGGCCCCTTTACAAACGCGGGATGGACAAGGCCTCCACAGTTCACTCCCGGACCCACCGGCCCCTTAACAGAGATCACACCCGAGAACAGCTGCTCGTAAATGCGGTTTTCATTAATTTCCTGGAAGATGGAGCTTTAATTTCCACATGACCGGTCTTGGGAGACCCAGGGAAGGAGGACCCAGCACAGAGCCGGCCTCCGTGGTCTCTGGCACCCTTGTTTGCACTTTATTCCCGCATCGTGGGTTTGATCATCTGCAGTCTGGGCCCAACGCTCCAGCTCCCAGGGGAAGCGAGGGGGGCAGGAGGAAGGTTGAGGGAGAATCCCCCCCAAGAAACTTGAACTTGCAAGCAGCTCAGGGGGAGTGCTGAGACCCTGCAAGGCCCCTCTGATGGATGGGTGTCGCGCCACTCCTCTAGAATGTTCTTTGGGCAGTCCCCAAACATCCGTTCCAGGGAGGGGACCAGTGCAGCCCAGGAGACCCGGGAAAGCAGACTCAGAACACGCAGCAGAGGCCCCTGGCTGGGTGGACACGAGTCCAACCCAGCTGCAAGCGTTCGGGGAGCTCTGCTTCCTTGAGGCTCCCCTGAAATCGCTCACACAAGACAGGACACAGGGGCCACGCTTGGTGAGAGGCCAGGGCGCGGGCGGGATGAGCTCATGCGCTGGGCTGCTGGGACCCCGGACATGGAGGAGCTGCCCGGGCCAGCCCCACCGGAGCAGAGAGGCTGAGCCCGCGGCCTCCCGGCCAGCAGGTTGCAGCTGCCAGGTCCTTCACTGGCCGGAAGCTCCTCCGTCCAGCCCCAGCACAGGGGGGCCAGCTACAGCGGCCCAGGACCCCCCATCTCTCACTCCGGGGCAGTTTAAAGTGTCACGAGAAGACAGTGCCTGCAGCCCAGTCAGAAGGCCGGAGACCCTGAGCCAGACTCAGCCGCCCTGACCGAGTTCAGGGTTGGTTCGTGCACACGCTCTGACTGCCGCGGGTTCCTTGTTCACAAAATAGAATTCGTAAAGGCGCCTGTCTGATGGGGCTGTCACATGCTCAGTGAGCTAAAGTTTGCAGGATGTTTAAAGACAGTCAAGGCAGGTGGCAAGTTCTTCTGGTTAAATTAAGAAAATGCAAAAGAGAGGAGGCCAGACCTAGGAGAAGGAGGATGCCCTGGAAGGCCAGGGGACCTGGTCTCCCAGATGAGGAACCGAGGAGTNTGTCACGAGAAGACGGTGCCTGCAGCCCAGTCAGAAGGCCGGAGACCCTGAGCCAGACTCAGCCGCCCTGACCGAGTTCAGGGTTGGTTCGTGCACACGCTCTGACTGCCGCGGGTTCCTTGTTCACAAAATAGAATTCGTAAAGGCGCCTGTCTGATGGGGCTGTCACATGCTCAGTGAGCTAAAGTTTGCAGGATGTTTAAAGACAGTCAAGGCAGGTGGCAAGTTCTTCTGGTTAAATTAAGAAAATGCAAAAGAGAGGAGGCCAGACCTAGGAGAAGGAGGATGCCCTGGAAGGCCAGGGGACCTGGTCTCCCAGATGAGGAACCGAGGAGTCGGAGCCCCGGGGCCCAGCGGGTGGGTGGCCGTGGCCTTGAACCAGAGGCTCTGGGAGGGACCTTGAGGGCCTGGGTCTGCTCCCCAGGTCACGGTGCCTGCTCTCCCTACCCAGGCAGCCCGGCAGGGGTGATCGCTACACAGACATCTGTGCCACCTCCCCAACAACCCAGGTACGTTCTGGCCTGCAGGTCCTGGCTTTGGACCTCAGAAGGAGTCCTTGCTCCAAAAATCAGGGCGCTGAAGAAGCACCCCACCCTNCCTGGAAGGCCAGGGGACCTGGTCTCCCAGATGAGGAACCGAGGAGTCGGAGCCCCGGGGCCCAGCGGGTGGGTGGCCGTGGCCTTGAACCAGAGGCTCTGGGAGGGACCTTGAGGGTCTGGGTCTGCTCCCCAGGTCACGGTGCCTGCTCTCCCTACCCAGGCAGCCCAGCAGGGGTGATCGCTACAAAGACATCTGTGCCACCTCCCCAACAACCCAGGTATGTTCTGGCCTGCAGGTCCTGGCTTTGGACCTCAGAAGGGGTCCTTGCTCCAAAAATCAGGGCGCTGAAGAAGCACCCCACCCTAGGGTGGCCCACACAGGTTGCCAGACCTGCCCGGCTCACGGAGCCCTGTTCCAGGCTTCGAGGCCAAGGCCCAGCCTCCCTGGGCAGCTGCCCCAGGGCACCAGCCCTACAGGCAGGCTCTGCATCCCCCCACCCCACCCCCGTCACCTGCTCCCTTATGCCCCAAACATGGCTTATTTTTACGTGAAAAGATTTACAGTTTTAGGTGCAAAATATTTCAAAAACCTCGCTAAGTACAGAGCAGTGCCGTCCAGCGGCTGTCTCTGTGATGGGGCCGCAGGGGGTGGGGGTGCAGCCGACCCCTGGGCAGCTTGGCCGCCTCTGGACAGGCACATGGGCCTGGACCACTGGACACACGACCACCACCCGCCCAACCTGGGGGCCTGCGGGATGAGCCTCGCAGGACAGCACTGGCTCAGAGAACACGACCCAGATGCCACAGGTCCCGACGTTCGTGGGGTTTCTGTGCAGTCTGGCTTCTCCAGAAGCAGAGCTGGAGGCCGGGGTGGGAAGGCGGGTCGACCACTTGGAGGATGGAGACATAATTCGATGAGGGTTTATTCCCAAAGCGGGGACGAGGGAACGGCAGCACTCAGATTCAAAGCAGCGACTGCAGCAGGCCCCCTCGGGACAGCACGGCGCCCGGGGGCTGCTGTCCAAGCCCCCAGGGAGGAAGGGAAGCATTTTCCAGACCCCACGTGGAGACGCCGGCTTGAGAGGAGACGCGGTCTGCCGAGACAACCTCATGGGCAGGGGGTGTCCCTCAGCCCGCATCCTCCCCACCCTCCTCTTCTCCCCCATCACCCAGTAGCTGAGCCCACCGGGAAATCAGAGGGGTCCCCCAGGACCATCCTCCGCACAGAGAGTAGAGGGGAGAGAGACAGACCGTGGGCGCAGAGGGGCAAGCGAAACACCAACTGATGTAAAAAGGTGCAGCCGCCACGGAAATCTTCAAGCTCTGTGTAGGGTTTCCAGGTGACCCAGGGATTCCACTCCTGGATGCACACCCCAAGGACCCGGAAGCAGGGACACAGAGGCTCACAGCAGCACCTCCACAGTAGCTAAAGCGCAGACCGTGCGTCCACCAGCAGACCAAGGGCCCATAGGACACGGCCCAGCCCTGCCGTGGAACCCTGCTCAGCCACGAGAAGACGTGAAGCGCCGATTCACGCGACCACAGGGACGCGCGATGCTGAAGAGAGAAGCCAGACAGGAGCGCGGACTCTGCACATGCAATGTGGAGACAGGCACCCCCACAGAGAGAGGACCAGGTGGGAGGTGTCCAGGGCCCGGGGGCGATGGGGAGTCCCTTAGCAGGGTCTCTGTTGAGGTGACGAAAAGAGTGGTGACGCCTGCACGACATCACAAGAGAATTAACGCCGCTGATTCGTGCGTCAAAATGGGGGATGTTTGGAATGCGAATTACATCTCAATACAGCTGTTTTCTTTAAAAAGAAAAAAAATCAGACACACCCCACCCTCTGCCCTTTGGACACATCCAGTCCCATGCTCCCTCTAGTAGAAAACTCACGTCCCGGCACGGAGGACGGGCGCTGCTCCAGGAGCTGCCACTTCATCACAGGCGTGATTGCAGGACTCGCTCCCCCTGACGGTGGAGAGCGGCGGCGGGCAGGAGCAAGGCCGGGCTTTCCTCCACCTCACGGTCCACTGCCCCTTGACCTCTGCATGACCTCTGCTGGTGGGATGACTCCAGACATCGCTCGCCGAAGAGCCAGGCCCGCGGTGGCCCTGTTTGTCCTCTTCCCTTAGGAGGGATTTCTTTCGTAAACAGCACAGCCTGGGTTTATCATATGTTTCCAGCCCGTCAGTGTCTTTTAACTGGTAAGTTTACAGGTACAGTGGCTCAGACGGTAAAAGCGTCTGCCTACAATGTGGGAGACCCGGGTTCAACCCCTGGGTCAGGACCGTCCCCTGGAGAAGGAAATGGCACCCCACTCCAGTACTCTTGCCTGGAAAATCCCATGGACAGAGGAGCCGGGTGGGCTACAGTCCGTGGGGTTGCAGAGAGTCGGACACGAGTGAGCGACTTCACGTGACTCACAGGTCTGTCTGGAATCACTCTGTGCTCGCTCTTCCCTCTGACCCATCCAAGATCTCAGAGGCCCTGTCCTGTCTTTCCATGGACAGAGCTTCTTTTCAATTCCAATTTTCCCCTCTGCTGCTGTTTCCTTTTTTTTTTTAAAGATGGCTCAGATGTTTAAGAACCGATCTATATTGCAGGAGACCTGGGTTTAAAAACTGGGTCAGAAAGATCCCCTGGAGAAGGGAATAGCAATCCTCTCCAGTACTCTTGCCTGGAGAATCCCATGGACGGAGGAGTCTGGCAGGCTACAGTCTGTAGGGTCGCAAAGAGTCAGACATAATCGAATGGCTAACGCTTTCACGTCACTTTATAGGTCTGACGGGCCTGCCTAAGCGGAACATGAATATCTCTGCCTTTCTCTGAAACCAGAAGAGAAATCTATAGTCCTTGCGCCCCTATAACCCTGTCCTGGCTTTCTTACTGTCCTTGGCCGGCGTCTGAGCTGTGCTCTCGTGTCCTTCCCGGGAGAGCTGTTTCCCGCGGTCGCAGTGGACGCGGCTGGTGTTGGCTGGGCCTCTTCTCCCACTTCTTCCAGCAGCAGCACCAGAGTGAATGCATATGTGTGCGTGTGTCTGCACACGCGTGTGCCTCTGCAGGCCTGCAGGAGTGCCCCAGAGACAGTGGAGGCTCTCGGCCTGCAGGGGACAAGGGCGGCGCCGGGCGCCCCGCGCCCCGACCTCCCAGCACGGCCCCGCCCTGTGTTTGGTAAACACGCCAGAGTCTCCAAACAAGGCCTGGCACACCCTTGCTTCCTGCCCCTCCTTCTCCCTCTGGGCCGCCCTCTCCGCCTGCACCACGTTCCTTCTGAGCTCCCTTCCTGAGGGCCTGTGGGGCTGCTCCAGCTCGCGCCTTGCGTGTCTGACATGCCTTCATCCACTTTTAAACGGCATTTCACGGGCACTCGGTGGGTGGACGGGGAGTCGCTCGTGGGGCACAGTGAGATATTTTCTGCTCCTCTGGGCTTCCTGCTGCTGTCCTTTGAGAACCTGCTGTCAGCACGGATGTGTCTGATGAGGAATGGGTCCTTCCCGTTTGTCTGATCCCTCAGGGCCCTCTCTCAGCCCTGAGCCCCCAGGTCCCAGCCTGAGTCTGGGGCGGCTTGCTTCCAGTCCCCCTGCTGCCCGACTCTAAGCCGTGAGCTCTCTTCTCTGCCGTGAGCTCCAGATCGTCCGTGTTCTCCAGCCCTCCTCCTGCCCCCGGGATGGTGATCCCCTCCCACCCAGAAGCAGGGCTGGCCTGCGTAACTTCTGAGACCGGGTCTCAAAGGTCATTGCAGCCTCCCCAGGCTCTCTGGGGACGCGCCACCACGCCCCCTGCCCTGTGGGGACACCCAGGCAGCCCCCAGGGAGACTTGGGCGGCGAGGTGGGGGGCATGGAGGCCCCATCACTCCCCCTCCAGGACCCCCGGGACCCTGGATCAGACTCAGCCTCGCCAGCTGTGCCTCCCCACCCCACTCGAGGACGTGTTCCACTTTCCCTTCATTTCTCCTGCGCTCCTTCATGCCTTCGAAGGGATGTTTCTTACAGTGTCTCCAGAGCTTCTGAGTCTTCTGANCACCCAGGCAGCCCCCAGGGACCCTGGATCAGACTCAGCCTCGCCAGCTGTGCCTGCCCCACCCCACTCGAGGACGTGTTCCACTTTCCCTTCATTTCTCCTGCGCTCCTTCATGCCTTCGAAGGGATGTTTCTTACAGTGTCTCCAGAGCTTCTGAGTCTTCTGAAGTGGGGAGGGGATTCAAATGTCCTGTGGGGTAAAGAGCCAGGTCTCGGGCTGGTATCTACCAGCCACGTCCACCGAGACTTCCCGAGGAGCGCGCGGCAGCAAGGGCTGTGCTTCAGACGGCTGTGCCCCCGGCAAGCCACTGCGCCTCTCTGAGCCCTCACGGCCCCAGTGCAGAGCGGAGCCCCCTGCTCACACAGACCTCCCTGCCTCGGCCCCAAGCCTCCGCCTCCCAGAAGGTCCTGGAACGCCAGCAGCCCTTGCTCTCCTCTTCCCTGGGCACCCGGCCCTCCTCCAGGCCTGTCACTTTTACTTAGCTCGGCCGCAGCACTGGGCACGCGGGATCGTCCCTGACCAGGCGTTGAACTTGCGTCCCCTGCACTGCAAGGGCCGCGCCTCAGCCCCTGGACCTCCAGGGAAGCCCCGGCCTGTCGCTTTCAGGGCATGAACCCCTGGGTCAGAAGTCCAGCATTCCTTCCACTCGGGTTTCCTGTCTGGTCCACAGATTTTCAGCATCTCTTTCCTTGTCCCTCTCGTGGTGCCGGTTCTTGTGGGCCTTAGATGATCTGAAAGCTCCCTGATCCCCCACGGGAGGCCGGGCCAGGTTTCTTGGAGAGTCCACAGGGCTCCCCTGCCATGGAACTCACGTGGCCGTCCCGACAACGCGAGGCAGCTGTTTAAGGGGCCTCCTACCGCTGCGGGGCCCCCAGGACTGGAATATTTTCATCCTGTCATTATCAGCCGTGTGTCCCCCATGCAGGCCGAAAAGCGCAGGGGCTCACCCTCTGCTTTCCCGACGACCTGAGTGTGTTTTCTCTGTGCTTTGGCTGCTGACGGAAGAGCCGAGGGCAAACCCCGCTCTGCCCCTCGGCTGGGACGGCCTTGCGGCGGAAAGCCCTCCTCGGCTCCTCCCCATTCCACTTGCAATCCTTCCTGGCCCCGATTTTTGTTTTGTTGTAAGATTTTTTTTTTTTAATTGTGGGAAAATACACAGAACATAAAACCACTGCCGCGGCTTTGAGGAGACTCTAAGAGCGTCTAGAAGGCTCTCGGTGTTGTGCAACCGTCGCCCCCTCTGGTTCCCGACCTTGGACCCCGGGTTGTCCTCCTGCGCCCACACTGTAACACTTCACGCTGCGTATTTCCTGAGAGCCGTCTGGAATGCTCGTGGAATGAGGTGAGATTTCCATTAGTACCTGAGCTGGAAGGATGAAGTGTGGGCTCTTTTAAACTCCACAGAGTCCTGAGAACACACAGCTGATGGCAGAGAGCGGCAGGCTCAGGTCTTCCAGCTCTTTCTGGGTTTTGGCAACCAAGTGCTTCTTTCCACGGCACCACCGACGCCCAGCTCCTGGTCTCCAGGGCCCCTCGCTGGCGGCCAACACCCCAGAGCTGCACAGGCCGTGGAGCCTCCATCTCCCTGGGTTACACACAAAAGTTTTGTCCCCTTGGCGCTGCCGGTGGCTCTGTGTACAATGTGTACACAACGCCAGAGGGGACAGCCAGAGCTGGCATCCTGGGGGGTTGGAGGGCTGCCCCCTGCCTGCACCCCCTCCCTGCTGTACCATCAGAGGAGCAGCCCTGGGAGGCCTGACTGCAAACGCCCAGAGGGCAGCGGCCTTTTCCTGAGTTGACGCCCGGGCCGCTGTTCCCTGCTGGGGCACCTGTGCCAAGTGCTGAGTGGAAACATCTGGGGGCTCTGGCTGAGTTTCCCGGACTGGATCCGCATGTGGCTCAGGGCTGCCAGGGAGTCAGCGCACGTCAGGCTGTGCATCTCTGCAGCTTGGCGGCGAGAGCGCGGGCGAGAGGCCCCAACCCTGCATTTTCCTGCAGCACGTCTGAACCCAGGCTGGCTCCCTGGAGGAGAGGGCAGAGGGGAGGCCGTGGAGTGGCGACGGCTCCCGATGCTCGCCATCACTCCGCTGCATGCCGTCCCTCAGAGAGAGCCCACGGGGCCGCGTGAAGCAGGAAGAAGAGCAGGAGCCCCGAGCCCACCGCCCCCACACCTGGTCCAGCCTCTCTCTGCGGAAGGTCCAATGGGCCAGAAGCAGCTGGATGTCGGAGGAGAATCAGGGGAGGCTCAGGAGCCCAGCACGGAGCAGCGCCAGGGGCCCTGGGGGCTGGGGTCCCGGGCCTGGACCCTGGGGCAGCCCCCGGGCCCACCCTGCAGCAGGGAGGCACGAGCCGGGTCCTGATGATCCTGGCACAGCAGAGGGGCCTGGTGAGGGTCCCCTGAAGGGATCCGCCAGCTTTAAAAGGGCCCGGGATGCGGTGCGAGTCAGTCAGCAACTGCTGTTATCAATACGTCCACTTGCCCCTCGTCCAGCCTTTGCAGCTGAAGTACAGGTGACGAGAACCACGGAAAATGACATCCGAGGATCTCCAGACTGGGATGGTCTGCAAGGCAGCCAGCTTGCTCTCCAAAGCGCCGGTGAGTCAGTGTCCTGGGAAAACATAAAGGGGTGGGGTGTGTCCTCCAGTGAAACAGACCAGAGGCGGAGCCACGCAGGAGACGTGAAATCACGGTCCCCAGCCCCAACCCCAAAGCCATAAGGCGCCTCTTGGCACAGTGGCAGAAATGACACGCAGACCCGAGGGCTGATGGAGTGCGGAGATGGCTGGGCTCTCAGGCGCCAGGACGGCTTTGGGCTCACCCTGGAGCCTGGCCTTGCTTTCAGGAGAGGCGGGCCAAGGTTTGAAGGGGAAGAGTCAGGGAGTCTGCCATTCTCTTTCCAAAGGTTATTAGGCCAGAGAGGAGGAAGAGGAAGTGGAGGAGGAGAGGAGGAGGAGAGGGAAGGGGGTCAGGCACAGGAGGCTGCAGGCCGTCCGTCCGTCTGTGCACCGGGGTCTGGACAGGCGAGCACGCAGCTGGGGGCCCTCGGGCACAGGGACTGGCTTCAGATGTCCAAGCGGGGAGGGGCAGACTGGGAGGAAAGGGCCGGCGGGAAACGTTAACCCCATAACAGAGAAGGGGGTGCCGGAGGGGCCCGTCCCCCACACAAGGCGGGAGGGCCACTGCCGAGCCCAGGTGGCGGCCGCGTGGGCCGGCATGCTGCTGCTGCTGCTGCTGCTGAGTCGCTTCAGTCGTGTCCGACTCTGCGACCCCAGAGACGGCAGCGCACCAGGCTCCGCCGTCCCTGGGATTCTCCAGGCAAGAACACTGGAATGGGTTGCCATTTCCTTCTCCAATGCATGAAAGTGAAAAGTGAAAGTGAAGTCACTGAGTCGTGTCCGACTCTCAGCGACCCCATGGACTGCAACCTACCAAGCTCCTCCGTCCATGGGATTTTCCAGGCACGAGTGCTGGAGTGGGGTGCCGTTGCCTTCTCCGCATAGGTCTCTTTTCTTTCCCTTTTCGTTTGAAATGATGAATGTTTGAAAGCTCTCATAGCAATAAAAACTGAGCGGTGGGGAGGAGAAGACAGAAGCAGAGAGAAGAGGGCGGACACAGCCCCTGGGGGGAAGGGCGCCAAAAGCCCGTCTGCAGGTGGAGAAGGGAGCCGGCAGCTCATCCCGTCCCCCTCAGGGGAGCCCCTGGGCCTGGGCCTGGGCGAAGGGCGGCAGGCGGGCAGTCAGCTCGGGCAGACGAGGCCTCGGCTCCTGGGAGGCGGAGCAGGCACCTGCCTGGGCCCCTCGGAGCCGATGGGCAAACTGTGAGTGACAGGAGTTTCTAGGGGAATAAACAACATTTAGGGCAAAGCCAGACTCCTTAGACATGCTCACACTTATCTAGGGTTAGCGCTGCCTTGATTTGGGGTTACATGGGTGTGGAGGGCTTTGGATCCTGACCGAGAGATGCAGACGCTGCCAGGACCCAGACCAGCTGCACCCAGAGGAGCTTGGGAAGCCCCCAGATCTGCTGAGACGGGGTCCTTGGAGATCTGGGCCAGCCCTGGGGCCATCACAAAAAGACCAGGACAGGCCGATCCAGGCCCCCGAGGCCCTCCTCCCGGGCAGGTCCCTGCAGCCCAGCCCACCGCAGGCGCCACAGCTGAGGTCTGTGTCTTGGTTGCTTAGCGCCAGGACTGCTGCCATCTCCAGCACAGAGAAGGGACAATACCTCACCCAACCAGGTCCTGGGGCGGGGGTGGGGGCAAGGGACCTGCCAGCGGAGGCACCGGGAGGGACCCTGTGAATGCAGGGAGACAGCAGAGGCTGGAGACAGGAGGGACCCACACCATCCACCCCTGAGCCCCTGTGAAATCCATGGGCAAAACAGGCAGAGCACATCGCCTGAGGCCAAACACACGTGGGCTGGGACTCAGCATCCTCTTCCAAGCATCTCTGAGCCTGTCTGCTGCTCCGTGAGGGGCTCACTGAGAACACCCACGGCCAGGGACCCTGGGGAGCAGCTGGCGGGGAGGCTTGAACCTATTTTTAAAGATTTTTTGATGTGGCCCACTTTATGACAAACCTAGACAGCATATTAAAAAGCAGAGACATTACGTTGCCAACAAACGTCCGTCTAGTCAAAGCTACAGTTTTTCCAGGAGTCATGTATGGATGTGAAACCTGGACCATATAGAAGTCTGAGCGCCAAAGAACTGATGCTTTCAAACTGTGGTGCTGAAGAAGACTCTTGAGAGGCCCTTGGATGCAAGGAGATTCAACCAGTCCATCCTAAAGGACATCAGTCCTGCATATTCACTGGAAGGACTGAAGCTGAAGCTCCAAGCCTTTGGCCACCTAGTGTGAAGAGCCAACTCACTGGAAAAGACCCTGATGCTAGAAAAGATTGAGGGCAGGAGAAGGGGGCGACAGAGAATGAGATGGTTGGATGGCATCACCAACTTGATGGACCTGAGTCTGAGCAAGCTCCAGGAGTTAGTGGAGGACAGAGGAGCCTGGCGTGCTGCAGTCCATGGGGCCAGAGAGTCCAACACCACGTAGCACCTGAACCACAGCAGCAACAGGGGAGAGCCCTGGATCTGGAAGATCTGCTGGAGAAGGGATAGGCTGCCCACTCCAGTATGCTTGGGCTTCCCTTGTGGCTCAGAGGGTAAAGAATCTCCCTGCAACACAGGAGAGCTGGGTTCAATCCCTGGGTCAGAAAGATCCCCTGGAGAAGGGAAAGGCTACCCACTCCAGTATTCTGGCCTGGAGAATTCCATGGACTGTATAGTCCATGGGGTCACAAAGAGTCGGACACAACTGAGGGAATTTCATTTAAAAAAAATCAAACAACTGCAACATTTTCAAAGTCTTTACATTGAATTTATTGCAATATCGCTTCTGTTTTATGTCTTGCTTTCTTGGCCGTGTAGTGTGTGGGGGATCGTAGCTCTCTGCCCAGGGCTTGAACTGCACCCCCTGCACTGGCAGGCAGCGTCTTAGGCACTGGAACCCCGGGAAGCCCCAGTTCAGCTCAGCTCAGTCCCTCAGGCGTGTCTGACTCTTTGCAACCCCATGGGCTGCAGCACGCCAGGCCTCCCTGTCCGTCACCAACTCCCGGCGTCCACTCAGACTCATGGGAAGCCGCAGGGAGGGCATTTAGCACAACCCGTTTCCCCCACGAGGTGACTGACATGGCCTGTGAGGGTCCTCAGCCTGCTGTAACAAGTGGCCACACATGCAGGGCTGGAAGCAAAGACGCTCATTCAACAGAGCATCATCTCTCCCAGCTCGGACGCCAGAAGCCTGAGAGCCAAGCGTCACAGGAGTGTGCTCCTACGGAGGCTCCAGGGAGTGGCCTTCCTGCCCCCTCCAGCCCTGGACGGCCCCAGGAGGACCTGCCTTGTGGCCATGCCATCCTGGGCTTCTTGCATCCTCACGTGACCCTCCGCTTTATGCCTCCATGAGCCTCTCCTCTTCCATAGGACTCACCCTTAACCCAGGGCCATCTCACCTCCAGAGCCGTAATTAGTCACACCTGCCAAGACCCTATTCCTATATAAGGTCCCATCTGACGTTCGGGGGGTGGGGAGCACGTCTTTGGGGAGACCCTACTCAACACCATGTATGGATGTGAGAGTTGGACCATAAAGAAAGCTGAGAGCCGAAGAATTGATGCTTCTGAACTGTGGTGTTGGAGAAGCCTCTTGAGAGGCCCTTGGACCACAAGGAGATCCAACCAGTCCATCCTAAAGGAGATCAGTCCTGGGTGTTCAGTGGAAGGACTGATGCTGAAGCTGAAACTCCAGTACTTTGGCCACCTCATGTGAAGAGTTGACTCACTGGAAAAGACCCTGATGCTGGGAGGGATTGAGGGCAGGAGGAGAAGGGGATGACAGAGGATGAGATGGTTGGATGGCATCACCAACTTGATGGACATGGGTTTGGGTAAACTTCGGGAGTTGGTGATGGACAGGGAGGCCTGGCGTGCTGCAGTCCGTGGGGTCACAAAGAGTTGGACTCGACTGAGCGACTGAACTGAACTACTCAACTCGCTACACTTGAAGCCATCACCTAAAATAATGCACACTCTAAAAGTCGCGAGATGGGCTTTATTCAGTGGACGACGCAGGGGAGTCAAGCCCAGGAAGGAGCCCCTCAGACTTTGGCTCTGAGAGTCCG
This sequence comes from Antidorcas marsupialis, assembly GCA_006408585.1. Lineage (NCBI taxonomy): Eukaryota > Metazoa > Chordata > Mammalia > Artiodactyla > Bovidae > Antidorcas > Antidorcas marsupialis. Next base: position 15,820 of record SJYB01006474.1, on the reverse strand, counting down.
CTCCTAAGAGGGAAGGGATGAGCGAGGATCTAGATGGGTTTTTGCAACAAAAACCAGGACCCCGGGTACTGTGACTAAGACTCGGCGCAGCTAAATAAATATTTTTTAAAAAAAGAATCTCAAGTATATCTGTCCCTGCACCAGCCTGAGGACATCTAACCAGCCTGGGGGCTGCCTTGCAGGCTGACAGAACAGCGAGGACAGCATGTCAGGCACGAACCCTCATCCCTGGTGACGCACACAGAAAGGCCTCTGAACGGAAGCAGCACCAAGATTGTAGGAATGAAAATATTCGTCAGTGGAAAGAGCCCGCAGTGGACATGCGGCAGGGACTCTGGGGCCTGGCTCCAGACACTCAGAACCCGAGGAGCAGACAGGAAAGGCGGCACCGCCCCTGGGTCCCCAGGACCCCGCCTCCGCTGCCACCACGCTGTAAGGCGCTCTCCCCAGAAGGCCCTCAGAGATTCCTCTAGGAGCCAGGGAGATGCCCCTACCTTGGGCAGACATGTCTGTTAGCATGTGGCCAGTCAGGGAGGAGGCGCCGGTGGGAGGGGCAGCGGGCCTGGGAGGTGGGCTCCGTCCACCCACCCGGCCCTACTTCATGCCCCCACCAGCCAGGCCCTGGCTGCCTTCGACCACCATCCCAGCCCTGGCGCTCACCTGGAGACACCGTGACCAGCGGGGGCCCAGCCCTTCCCCACTGTCCTCCCCCCGCTCTTCAAATCCAGGCCCCAGGATGCCTGTCATCTCACCCGGCCCTCCAGTGAGCCGCCAGGGAGTGTCAGGCTTCCCCCAACACACACAGATTCTGCAAGGTGAAGAGACGGCAGCTCGAAGCTGCTGGGCCCCAGGCCTCCCGTGCAGACGGGCCACAGGCTCAGGACCTGTGTCCAGGCCCCTTGACCTGAGTCAGTAGCTGCCGGCCCATGGGCAGAGCCAAGAACGCGGTCTTCAGGGTGGCGGGACGCGTCTCAGCCTCCGGTCCTCCTGAGGCCTCTGAGCCAGTTTTCTCACCTGGACGGTGGGGACGGGAACGCTGGGAGGGCTAAAGGTGACCAGCTGCTTCTCTGGGCTGGCACAGGGTGGGGATGGGGGCGGTTAGTAACTGTCCGAACCCCAGTGTTGGGGCTGGAACTGGGGATCTCAGGAGGCGGTGGGGCCTGGCCCGAGCCCTTCGAGGTCCAGACTCTCAGCCCAGCAGCCCCAGGGGCCCTGCCCTGCTCTGTGGTCACCGACAGCAGGAGGGGTAAGCACCTGAGGAACGGGGCGGCCTCCCCACACTGCTGGGCCCATGCACAGAGCCCGGCTGGCCTGGTGCGCTGACGGCCCTTGAGCAGCAGGCAGGCACCGCGGGGCTGCGGGAGGGTGTGCAGCCTTCTCCCCTGCCTGCGAGGCCAGGCCCGGGTCCTCCCACCCCCCAGGGGGGCCCCGGCCTGAGCTGTCCCAGGGGCTGGCCGCCAGCGCCCGCCAGGCCGAGAGCTCCGGTGACGTCACCCTGGCTGGGCGGTGGCTGAGTGCAGACAGACGGCGCCCAATGCAGGCCAGGGTCCACCTCAGGGGGCACCTCTCGAGCAGCCCTCTGTGCCCACAGTGACTGGAGGTGAAGGACCGCCGCCCCGCCACAGCCCCCACCCCCCAGCAAACGGTCACTGCTCCCCCGCCAGGCTGGGCCTCGAGGGCAGGTGGGCACACGGGTCCCTCGTTCACGGGCATCTCCCAATCCCGGCCCGGAGCTGAGCCCGGGGCTGGTGCTCAGGAAACACGCACGGGGTGCAGGATGGAGCATGTGGCTGTCCCG
>SJYB01006474.1:0-13848 GCA_006408585.1 Antidorcas marsupialis | reverse complement strand
GGGTCTGAGTCCCGCCCCCCGCCCCCGGCAGGGTCACCAGGGGCCTCCTGAGCGCTGTTCACAGCCTCCCTGCTCCCGGCAGCCAGCAAAGCTCCTAGATTAGATGACCGCATCCACCCAGAATGCCCAGGAGAGGCGAGTCCATCAAGACAGAAAGCAGATGGGCGTGGGGGGATTAGAGGGTCCCCGCTGAGAAGTGCGAGTTCTCTTCCAGAAGAAGAAGCTGGCCTAAAGCCAAGCGTGGTGACGTCAGTGATCACATTCCTGCCGTGACAGACCCCTTCAGGGGGAGCCTCGAGCGGAGTGCGAGTTCCAGCTCATAAAGCCGTTTCAGCAGCACTCAGCGCACCAGTTGCTGATAAGCCAGAGGCCCAGGGCCACAGTCTGGGAGCTCAGCTCTGAGGAGCATCCACACGTAGGGGTCCACGGAGTCGGGGGGGAGAGTGGGGGTGTCTCTTTGATCCCCTCCCCCCAGTTTTAAGTGAAACCCTCCCTATTGTCTGTGGAGGCCACAGAGGCCTGGGTTTACTCCTAGTCTGGTTATTACAATCGTTCCTCCAGAGCGTAGTGGGTCCCATCTGGTCCTTAGGAGAACCCTAGCCCAGTGGGGTAAGGGTCCCCGCGGGACAGGGGAGCTGGCTGCAGGGAAGCCTCAGACTGGGGACTCTGGTCTGGCTGGAGACCCCCGACACCAGCCTGTGGCCTGCACACAGGACACGCTGTGGTGCCTCAGCATTCTTTGAGGCTATCCAAGCCTGACTTTCAGACCGGAAGCCAGGCTGTCACACAAACATAAAATGAATTTGTATCAACGATTTATGAGCTCATTAACACAGGAACCAAAGAGAGGGTGAAGCAGTCTGAGGATCAGGACGGGTGAGTTAGAGGTGACACGGACCAGGGTCCCACGGGCAAGAGAACTGTGACCCCAGGGGTCACCTTCTGCCACATGTAAACCTCTGGGTTAACATAACGTCACAAAGTCCGGACTCTTAATTACAGTAAAGAGCAAAGTTCACGGGCACAATCCCCAGGTAAGAACACTCCTTGCATGCCTTTGAATAATGCCCCAAGATGGCTTAAAAGGGATACCTTCTTTTTTCAACCTTTAAATAATTTTCCTTGAAATTAAAGAAGATACAAAGAAATGGAAAGACATTCCACACCCCTGGATTGGAAGGATCCATGTGGTTAAAATGTCTGTGCTGCCCAAAGCGATCTGCAGATTCAATGCGACTGCAGCGGCATGTTCCACAGAAACAGAACGAGCGGGGACTGCCCAGGCCCAGTGGTTGAGACTGCGCCGCCCCTGCAGGGGCCACGGGCCCCGTCCCCAGTCAGGGACCTAAGACCCCGCATGCTGTGCACCACAATCTAAAAATATTGAAGTAAATGCTACTTTTCAGAATAAAATAAAGCAGCAATCATTTTCAAAAACACACACAAACACCAGGGAAGCTCCCTGGTAGACTAGTGGTTAGGGTTCCAGGCTTCCACTCCCCTGGCCCAGATTCAGTCCCGGGTCAGGCAACATCCCACAGGCCTAGTGGCACAGCTCAAAAATAAAATAAAATAGCAACCCTGATTTTTATGAAACCAAATAACCAAAGCAGTTTGTCTTTTCAGCTGTGCTGGGTCTGTTGCTGCGCCTGGGCGTCCTCTGCCTGTAGCAAGAGGGGCCTCCTCTTTGGTGGGCGGACGAGCGCCTGTCCTGGCGGCTCCTTTCTTGCCGTGGCGCCTGGCGCCGGGGCTGGTGGGCGTCTGTAGTGCCAGCACATGGGCCCGGCAGCCATGGCTGAGCTGCCCCTTGGCGTGTGAAATCTTCCTGGACCAGGGATTGAACCCGTGTCCTCTGCTCTGGCAGCAGATTCTCAGCCACTGGACTACCAAGCAAGTCCCCAGAGCAATCCTGAGAAAGAAAGAAAGCTGGAGGAGCCACACAGCCTGCTTTCAAATTATGGGGCAGAACTATAGTAGTCAAAACAGTACGGTACTGGCATAAAAATCAGACACACGAACCAAGGGACGAGAGCTGAGACTCCCCAGATAAACCCATATGTATACGACCTATTCACTTAACACCAAGGAGTCAAAAACATACGACAGGGACAGCAGAGTCTTTCAGTACAGACAAAGCTCAATTTATCGCACATCACAGATATTTCATTTTTTTACAAATTAAAGTTTTCTGTCAGGCAAGTCTATTGGTTCCATTTTTCCAACAGCATTTTCTCACTCCTGTCTCGGCAGAGACGCGACAGCAGCGGCATTTGGTCGATGAAGAACCTGCCATGACCTCCGAGTGTTTAAGGGAAAGGAAGAGCCGCTCATCTCTCGCTTTAAATCAAAGCTAGACATGATGGGGCTCAGTGCGGAAGGCGTGTCGGAGCTGAGACAGGCCGGGAGCGAGGCCTCCTGCACCAAANGCCTGCTTTCAAATTATGGGGCAGAACTATAGTAGTCAAAACAGTACGGTACTGGCATAAAAATCAGACACACGAACCAAGGGACGAGAGCTGAGAATCCCCAAATAAACCCATATGTATACGACCTATTCACTTAACACCAAGGAGTCAGAAACATACAACAGGGACAGCAGAGTCTTTCAATACAGACAAAGCTCAATTTATCACACATCACAGATATTTCATTTTTTTACAAATTAAAGTTTTCTGTCAGGCAAGTCTATCGGTTCCATTTTTCCAACAGCATTTTCTCACTCCTGTCTCGGCGGAGACGCGACAGCAGTGGCATTTGGTCGATGAAGAACCTGCCATGACCTCCGAGCGTTTAAGGGAAAGGAAGAGCCGCTCGTCTCTCGCTTTAAATCAAAGCTAGACATGATGGGGCTCAGTGAGGAAGGCGTGTTGGAGCTGAGACAGGCCGGGAGCGAGGCCTCCTGCACCAAACACTTACCCAAGGTGTGAGGGCAAAGAGAGCTCTTGAAGGCAATTAGGAGGGCCGCTCCAGGGATCACACGAACGATAAGAGAGAGGGGCAGCCTTCCTGCTGGTGCGGAGGACGTTCCGGTGGTCTAGACAGAGGATCAGACCGGCCCAACCCTCCCTTCAGCCAAAGCCTCCCCCAGAGGAGGACCCCGATCTCCTCAATTCTGTGAAGGCTGAGCGGGGTGAGGAGGCTGCAGGAGAAAACTCGGAACCTGGCAGGGCTGGCCTGTGAGGGTTCGGGGGAGAAGCCGCCTCCTGACGTGCAAGGGCAGGAGAGGCAGCGCTAATGTGGGAGCCGCAGCGAGCCATCGAGAAGAGCCAGCCCAGCCCATCCACGGGGAGGCTGCCCTGGACAGCAGGCGCTCGGTGGAGAGGAAACCACCTTCCCTGGAAGAAGACGCCAGCCAGGCCTTTACAGCCAGAGCGGAGAAGTCGATGCCTGGCTCCTAGGCTCCAGAGGGCAGGCTGCCTCTCCTGCTGGGGTTAGCGCGCTGGGGGCCTGACGCCGAAGCCAGTGCTCACGCGCCGGCGGAGACCCGGGGCCCTTAAGAGTGACGCTGGCTCCACTCTGCCTGTGTTCTGCACCTGGAACAAGAAAGCCTGGATGACATCACACCTGTTTACAGTGTGGCTTGGGGAACATTTTAATCCCATCATTGGGAACGACTACTCAGAAAAAAAAAAAAAAAGGATTCCTTTCAAAATAGGACTGCTCTCTGACGATGATCCTGGTCACCCAAGGGCTCCAATGAGGCTGACGGCGCACAGTGAGGACACTGTTGTTTCCGCAGCTGGTAACACCGCATCCATTCTGTAGCCCACGAACTGGAGTCGTCTCAAGTCTCCTTATTTAAGAAATAAATTTTGTAGGGCTGTGACTGTCGCACGTAGTGGTTCCTTCGATGGCTCTGAGCCAAGTTAACTAAAAATACTCTGGAAAGGATTCACCCTTCCAGATGCCATTAAAAACATTCATAATTCCTGGGAAGATGTCAAAATATCAGCATTAACAGGACTTTGGAAGAAGCTGCAGGAAGATTTTGGATTTGACGCTAAAAGCGACACAAGGAACAACGAGCGAGCAGAGCGGCATCGAGCTGAAGCCTTCTGCACAGGAGGGAGATGCCAGCAAAGCGCGCCGCAACGCACAGGGCAGGAACGAACTCCGCAAATCGTGTCCCTGACACAGGGCTAACAGCTAAATTTTATCAGCAACGCATGCGACGCAGTAACGGAAATCAATAATTTGGTTTAAAAATTGGCAGAGTAACTGAATAGACATGTTCCCAAAGAAGACGTATACAAATAACCAACAAGTACATGGAGAGATGTTCAACATCACAAATCGTCAGAGAAATGCAAATCAAGGCCACAGTGAAATACCACCTCACACCTGTCGGAAGGATTATTGCCAAAACGGTAAGAAATAGCATCGGCACGGACTTTGGGAAAAGGGAACTCTTTGCTGTTAGCCACGTAAATTACCACTGTCACTATGGAAAATAGTTCAGCTGGTCTCAAAACATTAAAAATAGAGCTTAAATATGTTCCAGCAATTCTAATGGATGAGTGGGTGGATGGAGGGATGGATGGGTGGATACCTGGATGGGTGGGTGGATGATAGTTAGATGGATGGGAAGATGGATGGATGGGTGGATGGATGGATACATGGATTCGGGACAATATGAAAAAACTCAAAAAATGCATAGCCTAGAAAGAGCAAAAAAATTTAAGAAGAAGTTACACATGTCATGAACGCATAAAACCTACATGGATGCTAGTCCAGCCTTACCGAGGCATAAGTCAGTGACAGTTAATATAAGATAGATAGCGTGTTTGATTTCTTACTGTTTTATAACTTTGCTTCCAAAAAGTTCACATTACAGTACAGTGCACCTCTCTCTCCCTCTCTCTCTCATCGGAGGCGCCCCAGAAACAGTATCAACCTACCATCAGGGGCGTGTTTTTCAATGTAACAGTATTTCCAATATTGTATTATAAATATGACTGTAATATTGTATGTCATAAACATTTTTGGGGGGGATACACCATACGGCTTATAGGATCTTAGTTCCTGAGAAATCTCTATGCAGGTCAAGAAGCAACAGTTAGAACTGGACATGGAACAACAGACTGGTTCCAAATCAGGAAAGGAGTACGTCAAGGCTGTATATTGTCACCAGCTTATTTAACTTATATGCAGAGGACATCATGTGAAACGCTGGGCTGGATGAAGCACAAGCTGGAATCAAGATTGCCAGGAGAAATATCAATAACCTCAGATATACAGATGACACCACCCTTATGGCAGAAAGCAAAGAACTAAAGAGCCTCTTGATGAAAGTAAAAGAGAAAAGTAAAAAAGTTGGCTTAAAATTCAACATCCAGAACACTAAGATCGTGGCATCTGGCCCCATCACTTCATGGCAAACAGATGAGGTAACAGTGGAAACAGTGACAGACTTTATTTTTTTTTGTGGGGGGGGAGGGGCTCCAAAATCACTGCAGATGGTGACTGCAGCCATGAAAGTAAAAGACACTTGGTCCTTGGAAGAAAAGCTATGACCAACCTAGACAGCATATTAAAAAGCAGAGACATTACTTTGCAAACAATGATCCATGCAGTCAAAGCTATGGTTTTTCTAGTAGTCGTGTATGGATGTGAGAGTTGGACTATAAAGAAAGCTGAGTGTTGAAGAATTGATGCTTTTGAACTGTGGTGTTGGAGAAGATTTTTGAGAGTCCCTTGGACTACAAGGAGGTCCAATCAGTCCATCCTAAAGAAAATCAGTCCTGAATGTTCATTGGAAGGACTGATGCTGAAACTCCAATATTTTGGCCACCTGATGCGAAGAACTGGCTCATTGGGAAAAACCCTGATGCTGGGAAAGATTGAAGGCAGGAGGAGAAGGGAACGACAGAGGATGAGATGGTTGGATAGCATCACCGACTCGATGGACATGAGTTTGAGTGAGCTCCGGGAGTTGCTTTATGGTCAGGGAGGCCTGGCGTGCTGCAGTCCATGGGGTGGCAAAGAGTCGTACACGACTGAGTGACTGAACCGAACTGAACTGTATGTCATAAACATTTTGTGGGGCAAGGACACTGTATGGCTTGAAGGATCTTAGCTCCCCAACCAGAAACAGGACCCAGGCCACAGCAGTGAGAACACCAAGTCCTAACCGTTGGACACCCAGGTCATGCCCTGCATGTCGTAGACATCTCATACGATTCGTCCGTTAGTGCTGGGGCTTCCCTGATGGCTGAGATGGTAAAGAATCCACCTGCCAGTGCAGGAGAGGGGCTTTGATCCCTGAATGGGGAAGTTCCCCTGGAGAAGAAAATGGCAACGCGCTCCACTATTCTTGCCTGGGAAATGCCACAGACAGAGAGAGCAGCCTGGCAGGCTATGGTCCCTGGGATGGCAAAAGAGTTGGATACACCTTAGCAACTAAACAAAAACAAGCAAAAAAAATCCATGAGTGTGAGGTTGGGTTGCGTGAAGCGGTTGTGTTGATGCTACAAGGTGGCAGAACACAGGCGCATTATTGCTTCTTTGTTATCCACGCGTGAGTCGTTGCACTTATTAAAAAATACAACTTTTTCACATGCTCTTTTCATTTTCGATGTCCTGTTCTAGTAATACATACGACATGCACTGCGCTTTGTATCATGTAAGACAGCATTGATGTCAGTCCTGGCAGATGACTCATCCTGTAAACAGATGATATAGCCTTACAGTGTGGATAAACACAGTCCAGTACTCTAAATGTATTTTCTTTTCCTTACAAGTTTCTGAATGATAGTTTCTTTTCCTAGCTTACTTTATTTACAAAAAAATACCATATACAGTACATATGATATACAAAATACACGTAACTGACTAAGGTATCACATAATTCTGCCAACAGTAAGCTATTAGTAGTCAAGCTTTGGGGAGGTCAAAAGTTACGTGAATTTTCAATGGTGCGGAGGTCGGTACCACTAACCCCCGTGGTGTTCAAAGGTCAAACGTATTTGAAAAGCAGCCAAAGAAGAAGCCAGATTGCTTTATGGTTTGTAACGCTGACGGTTGACTTGTCCAGCAGGAATGAAAACCAGAAGCCCGTGAAAGGCCACCTCCATGACCTGAAAAAAAAAAAATACCCAATGAAAATGCTTTCCAAGAATGAGGGCCAAATAAACACATTTTCAGGACCATGGAAGTGGAGAAAGTTGCCAGCATCAGACTGTCTCTGCAGGAAATCCTAAAGGGTGGATTCCAGGTGTGCCCGACATGGTTCCAGGGGAAGGATGTTTGTAAGCAGAGATGGCGCGCGTAGACAGCTGGGCGGAAACACGTGGAAAGTCTCAGTGGGCCCTGAATGTATGCAAACAGTGATGCCTCGTGTGTCCCGAGGATTCAGCCACGTAATATTAACACACCTGTCGACAAGGGGCCCGCAAGCAGGAAGCCGAGGGAGCCTTGCTTCCTGGGTCCTCTCACTAACTCTGCTTGTTTGTAAGAAGATAAGAGAGGGAAATGGCACCCCACTCCAGTGTTCTTGCCTGGAGAATCCCAGGGACAGGGGAGCCTGGTGGGCTGCCATCTATGGGGTCGCACAGAGTCGGACACGACTGAAGCGACTTAGCAGCAGCAGCAGCAGGGAGACTAACATCCCCTCAAATGTGCGACCACCCAGAAGCTCAGACTGTGGCTCTGGAAAANTGTAGACAGCTGGGCGGAAACACGTGGAAAGTCTCAGTGGGCCCTGAATGTATGCAAACAGTGATGCCTCGTGTGTCCCGAGGATTCAGCCACGTAATATTAACACACCTGTCGACAAGGGGCCCGCAAGCAGGAAGCCGAGGGAGCCTTGCTTCCTGGGTCCTCTCACTAACTCTGCTTGTTTGTAAGAAGAAAAGAGAGGGAAATGGCACCCCATTCCAGTGTTCTTGCCTGGAGAATCCCAGGGACAGGGGAGCCTGGTGGGCTGCCATCTATGGGGTCGCACAGAGTCGGACACGACTGAAGCGACTTAGCAGCAGCAGCAGCAGGGAGACTAACATCCCCTCAAATGTGCGACCACTCAGAAGCTCAGACTGTGGCTCTGGAAAACAGAGTCTGTGCAGACATAAAGAGTGAAGGCTGGAGACACGCTCCTCCTGGGTCAGGCTGGCCCTCAGCCCGATAACCGGCGTCCTCATAAGAGGAGACGTGGACACAGGGGAGAAGCCACGGCGCCGTGGAGGTGGAGGTTCGAGACCGAGGACTTCACAGGGAAGGCGAGAAGGCAAGGGCAGGGTCAGGGTGGACCTGGGATTGGTGGGGAACGGCTCCCAAGTGTGACTCGGGTGTGGACAGGGACATCTGGGATCCAGTGTCCAGCCTGGGCGTTCATGGCTCACGATGGAGTGTGGGCTCCTGCAGCCCTCGGGGGCTGGAGACATCACAAGACCCATCGATTCTGATCAGGGGGAGGTCTGCCAGGGGCTGGGGACAGAAGCTCCCAGAGGCTGCCTCCTGCTAGGGGGTAGAAGCATCCTCTTTCGTGTGTCTGGAGGGGGCACTGGCCTCTCCCCAGCCCATCTGGGTTGGACCACAGCTCCCGGGGCAGACAGAAAACTCTGGGCTCCAGCCCCAGGGACCTCAGGGCCTTGAGCCTGTTACTTGATTTTCTGGGCGCCTGGGTTTCCTCATCGCAGACCCCCATATAAGGAAGGACAGCCAGCATGGTCCAGCTCTGCAGACCAGACCAGGGGTGCAGCCATGCTGCGCACCCAGGATCTTCTGGATCTGGCATCCTGAGGCTCAGGTCCTCAGGGCCGAGCACTGCAGGCTGGACCCCTGGTCTTTCCCAGGGAGGTCAGCAGGTGGGAGTGCCGGCCTGCCCCCTCCCCGCTCAGCTTGCAACACAGGGACCTCCCGGAGGCTCTGGGAACAGCTGGGCTGCATTCCGCTCAGCTCCGATGAGTCACCCCGCCAGGCCTCCCACAGACCAGCAGGCCGGCCGGCAAGAGCTGTAGACGCCACGTCCCCACCTCCGCCCTCCACCAGAGATGGTCTCCCCAGCTCAGGCCCTGCCCTCTGCTGCCGCAGCAGGAGCCTGGGTGAGCTCTGGGCTCTGAGAGCAGGAAAGAGCCAGGCTGGGCCCAGGCCCCACAGCCACACCAGCTGAGCACCTGCCCGCTCCAGCCTCGCAGGGGCCCACACTGAGGAGTGCGGTCCTCCCCCAGCCCCCTCATCCAAAATCCGGGCCCGCCCGCCTTCTGGAACCCCTCCTGCCCTCTGGAACCCCTCCCACCCTGAGGCTCCTTTGTCCTGAGGCCGGCTCCATCCTCTATCACCAGAAGCTCAGAGCAGGTCAGGCAGCTGGCCCGGAGCAGCCATCCCTCAGTTCAGTTCAGTTCAGTAGCTCAGTCGTGTCCAGCTCTTTGCAACCACATGAACCGCAGCACACCAGGCCTCCCTGTCCATCACCAGCTCCTGGAGTTTACCCAAACTCATGTCCATTGAGTTGGTGATGCCATCCAACCATCTTATCCTCTGTCGTCCCCCTCTTCTCCCACCCTCAATCTTTCCCAGCATCAGGGTCTTTTCAAATGAGTCAGCTCTTCCCGTCAGGTGGCCAAAGTATTGGAGTTTCAGCTTCAACATCAGTTCTTCCAACGAACACCCAGGGCTGATCTCCTTTAGGATGGACTGGTTGGATCTCCTTGCAGACCAAGGGACTCTCCAGAGTCTTTTCCAGCACCATAGCCCTCTGTTCTCCCCACATCTAAGGCTGGCGGCCGCCCTCTCCCGTGCACTTGGGTGCAGAGGAAAGGGCCAGAGCCTACTCCTTGCGAGAAGGAGGCAGCAGAGCAGAGGCTGAGTCAGGCCGGAGGCCAGAAAGCAGAGGCCACGGGGACCTCCCCAGGTGTGCAGGCTCTGTGCGGGACCTGTGGCATCCCTGCAGACAGAGGCCTCTGGGAGGGGGAGATGGGAACCTACTCTGGGGGGTGTCAGGGTCTGCACCTGGAGGGAGCATCAGGGGACCCCTCGTGNGATCTCCTTGCAGTCCAAGGGACTCTCCAGAGTCTTCTCCAGCACCATAGCCCTCTGTTCTCCCCACACCTAAGGCTGGCGGCCGCCCTCTCCCGTGCACTTGGGTGCAGAGGAAAGGGCCAGAGCCTACTCCTTGAGAGAAGGAGGCAGCAGAGCAGAGGCTGAGCCAGGCCGGAGGCCAGAAAGCAGAGGCCACGGGGACCTCCCCAGGTGTGCAGGCTCTGTGCGGGACCTGTGGCACCCCTGCAGACAGAGGCCTCTGGGAGGGGGAGATGGGAACCTACTCTGGGGGGTGTCAGGGTCTGCACCTGGAGGGAGCATCAGGGGACCCCTCGTGGAGCTGTCTTCCTGGGGGTGGAGGTCTCCAGCAGCCTGGACGGAAGCCCACTTGGCCCCCAGACGAGGAGCCCTGCAGAGGTCTGGGGGGTGGGTATGTTGGGGTTGAGCAAGGGACAGAGGAGGGGGAGGGTGTCACCAAGAACCCCTGAGGCAGGAAGCTAATCATTCATTCATTCGTTCATTCAAGTGTGTCTGGAGGCTGTGGGGTCCTGGCTACAGGGACACGTGGAGAGGCCTGTCTGACACGAAGGGGCCTGCTCCCCTGGGGTCACAGTGCAGAGACGGAGCTTACATGGAGAAGCTCCCCAGACGATGCAGAGGGTGGTGAGGCCAACACCACCTCTCTCCCTGAGTCTGGCCGTGGGGACGAGGATCCGCGCCCCAGCCTCTCTCAAGAGCATGTGCTCAGCCACTTGAGTCACGTCCGACTCCTGCAACCCCTCAGACTGTAGCCTGCCAGGCTCCTCTGTCCGGGGCACTCTCCAGGCAAGAATCCTGGAGTGCATTGACATTTCCTCCTCCAGGGGATCTTCCTGACCCAGGGACAGAACGCCATCTCCTGCACTGACAGGTGGGCGGGCCCTTTACCGGGGAAGCCTCATCAAGAGGCTGTGCCTGAAATGAAAACACGATGACTCACAGAGAAAGGGCTAGAGGGGGCCTCGGGAAAGTGGAGTTCATTCCCGTAAACTTGAATGTTTGGCAGCAATTTCATGAAAAAAAACATTCTTTTTAAGATCAAGTTAAAGTAAACACCGGTGTTGGAGATCCACACGGCTGAGGAGCTGAGCTGAGCTCCTGGCCCTGAACCAAGGATTATAAACACGGACACCACCGCAGCAGGGAACCAAAGCTGCCCGGGCTGGCTGTGCGCGCTCACCTGCAAGCTAGCCGTCTTGTAGTGGAGGCGCTGCAAAATTGTCTGATTCCGCAGCTATTTCCGAAACTAAAATGCTTTCTAAACATAGGAAAACCTACCCGAGCAGGTTAAAGTGAAATAAAGTGCGTGTGTTTATAATCCTTGGTCCATCGCCCTTCTCGGCAACACGTTCTAACGTGTGTTACTGGTGTTTATTCCAATTTGCTCTTATTTTTTATGTTTAAAACTTCTGGCAAATCGTTCAAGTGTATGTGAATCAAGTTGAGTTCCTCAAGGCCTTCACTAGCCCTTTCTCTGTGGAAAAAAGAAAGAGAGAGTGTTAGTTGCTCAGTAGTATTTGACGCTTTGTGACCCCATGGCCTGTATGTAGCCTGCCAGGCTCCTCTGTCCATGGGATTCTCCAGGCAGGAATGCTGGATTGCGAGGCCATTCCCTTACTCCAAGGGATCTTCCCAACCCAGGAATCAAACCCAGGTCTCCAGCCTTGCAGGCAGGTTCTTTACCATCTGAGCCAACAGGTGAACCCTCGCGTTTTTATTTGAGAAAATGCATCCTCGAGAAATGCTGAGATACCGGGTAGCTCAGTGTCGCTTCTGCGGGATGGAGGCTCTCCGCAATCTCAGGCTTTATTTGTTTGATTTTGTTTTGCTAAAATGTGCACGTTTTCTGCCCAGATATTCTCCTAGGTGCGTCTCTGTTCAGAATGCCTTTTGTCAGCAGATGTATTTATGGGCAAATTCAAGTGGGTTGCCTCCACGTATGATTCTTTTGAACAGCTCCCTCCGTTTTGTCCCACTTAGCTTCAGGATGTAAATTTATCCAATTAAACCTAAAAGCACCCTCAAAACATTCTTCCCACAAGTACGATTTTCCGAAGCACAACTGTACAATCTGAAATTAGATCTCACGCGCTGTCTGAGCCCTCGAGTTAAAAGTGTCTGTTGCCGCCTTTTGCTTTCACAGCAACCAGGATCAGCAGCCTCAACCCTGCAAACTTTGTTTTCAATCATCACAATTCTTGAAAGATTCAAAAGCTCACATGCCTTGGCTCCGTTTGTCAAAGCCTTTGTTTAAAGCTGTCCAAGCAAATTGCAATCAGTCACAGAAGACTCCTTTTCCAAAACATCCGACACCATCCCAGATAGCTTTTCAAGGGCCCCAGCCTCCCTGAACTCAGATTAGAAGCAGCAGACTGCGAAAGGACACACTGGCATTCTGCAGGATTTCCCTTTAACGGCACGTCGCCTTTGAAGCAGACGTTACGGGTCACTTTATTCTGTGTGTTTGTGTGTGTATATAAGTCCTCATATTTGTGCGAAGATATAGAAACATGTAAATGTCTCTATATTTGAAGGACTCCACCTTCCATATTCACTGGCTGCACATCAAGCTGGCTTAACTGCAGTGAGGAACTTTGGGCAAACCACAAGCAGTCCCCGGTAATCATCGGTTTCTTTGTTCTTGTCTTTCAGTTGCTGGGTCGTGTCTGATTCTTGGCGACCCTGTGGACTGCAGCACACCAGGCTTCCCTGTCCTTCACTCTCTCCTGGAGTCTGCTCACATTCATATCAATTGAGTCGGTGATGCCATCAACCATCTCAGCCTCTGTCGCCCCCTTCTCCTCCTCCTTCAATCTTTCCCAGGATCGGGGTCTTTTCCAATGGGTCGGCTCTTCGCATCAGGTGGCCAGAGTACTGGAGATTCAGCTTCAGCATCAGTCCTNTTGTTCTTGTCTTTCAGTTGCTGGGTCGTGTCTGATTCTTGGCGACCCTGTGGACTGCAGCACACCAGGCTTCCCTGTCCTTCACTCTCTCCTGGAGTCTGCTCACATTCATATCAATTGAGTCGGTGATGCCATCAACCATCTCAGCCTCTGTCGCCCCCTTCTCCTCCTCCTTCAATCTTTCCCAGGATCGGGGTCTTTTCCAATGGGTCGGCTCTTCGCATCAGGTGGCCAGAGTACTGGAGATTCAGCTTCAGCATCAGTCCTTCCAATGCATATATTCAGGACTGATTTCCTTTAGGATGGACTGGTTTGATCTCCTTGCAGTCCAAGGGACTCTCAAGAGTCTTTTCCAAAATTGAAAAGCATCATTTTGGGGGGGGGGACTCAATTTTCTTTATGGTCCAGCACTCACATCCATACATGTCTACTGGAAAAACCATAGTTTTGGCTTAATTTAGTCAAAATATTGCATGTTCTTAGCAGAGTGCTATGATCCTCCCAAATTCATCTCCTTGTAATCACTTTCAAAACGAACAAAACCTCAGTGTTGAAGAGTCTGTTTTGTTTCCGCTGAATCTGCACCAGGATCGGCAGCACGTCAGACGCTCTTGTCCCAGTGGGCGTCCATATGCTTCTCCTACGGTCTATCCACTGGATTTAAGAAAATCAAAACATTTTGGAATTAATTTAACTGATTTCTTGCCTCAGATGACTGATGGAGCCAATCTAAACAGGCGTCACTACATGGCTTGGAGATTTCTTCTGAGGATGTGTGCACAAGACTCAGGATGGGGAAAAAAAAAAAACAGCAAAATTAAATTTGAAGAACAGATTTCTCTCTGAAGGAAACGCCAGGCTCTGGAGCCGCGTGTCCCTGGGCCACAGCTGCGCCTATGCCATTATCTTCAGCCCCCAGGGGACCCCCCCC
>SJYB01006473.1:0-28303 GCA_006408585.1 Antidorcas marsupialis | reverse complement strand
CCATCTTTTTCTCCTCCCATATATCCTTTTTTATTATTGAGTATTTTTCCACAGAGTCGGACACAACTGAAGCAACTTAGCAGCAGCAGCAGCAGCATTGTTCCATTGCATGTATGTACCACAACTTTTTTATTCATTCATCTCTTAGATTTATATTTAATACTGCTAACAATACTGGACTGATATATTAGTAAACATTTATAATTATAAAGTGCATTCACTGAATAAAATAAAACTATTATTGGTAAATATATAAGATGGCTGTTATTAAAATTTATAAATTTTAGTAGTTATATTTTTTAAATCCACTTTACTATGAAAATAAATAGACTTACTAAATTGTCATGTTTATTTAGAATTCTTTATATATACTCCTTGTTTAATCCTCCCAGCAAGCCTATAAGATGGGAATTATTTTCGTTTTCAATCTACACACAAAAATGAGGCTCAGTATTCCATCTCTTTTCATTGAAATTAAAGTACCATAAGATGATAGTAGAGACAGGATTTAGATTCATAGAGTCTGAGTTCAAAGCTCATACTCTTAATCATAATGTTCTTCTACTCATCTCTAAGTTAGAATAAAAACAGTTCATGAACACTTCATCAATTCCTGACTTTTCCTGTGTTATAAGCCATGTTGAACACGTTTGAATTAAGGGATAAAGTGGATTAGAGGCCTTTATTTCTTACAAAGAATACATATGGATCTGGTTTAAAGCCTTGCTTGTGGTACTTCTTAGAACAACCTCAAGGGTATGTTCACTTCTCTGAACTTCAGATTTTCTGTTTGTATATCTTCAAAAGACATATGGAACTTGGTAATATTTTTTTGAGACATAGCATGAAAACAAAAAAGCACTTGATATATATCAGGCATTCTACTTCTTCCTGAGAGAAGTGAAAGGATGTTCATTGTTTCTCTTTTCTCTGAATCACTTTCGAGGGCAGGTGAATATTCAAAATTACGCATCGTGTGTATATTATGTTCTAAAATTTGTTTAAAAATTGCATTATTTCCAAATTTTAACTACAAACACTTTTGAAGCACATAAAATTTCCTAAATTTTCTCTCCTTGTATAACTTCTTATTCTATTATCTTAACTTTATTTTTCACCTGCATGTTAACTTACTTTATTTTCTTCTTTATCTCTTCACCTTCATCATTCTTTCATCTGAGATACAAATAACCATGACAACCAGTACAGTGTCTGTATGTACATATGTGTGTGCTGGTTTTATACAGGAGTAAATTAGATGATGTTATGATGGAATCATTATCTTTTTTAATATTTATAATATATTTTTAAAACATTTTTTATAATATATGGCTTTCCTCATGCATGGCATGTAGGCAGTGAACTTTNGAAAGGATGTTCATTGTTTCTCTTTTCTCTGAATCACTTTCGAGGGCAGGTGAATATTCAAAATTACGCATCGTGTGTATATTATGTTCTAAAATTTGTTTAAAAATTGCATTATTTCCAAATTTTAACTACAAACACTTTTGAAGCACATAAAATTTCCTAAATTTTCTCTCCTTGTATAACTTCTTATTCTATTATCTTAACTTTATTTTTCACCTGCATGTTAACTTACTTTATTTTCTTCTTTATCTCTTCACCTTCATCATTCTTTCATCTGAGATACAAATAACCATGACAACCAGTACAGTGTCTGTATGTACATATGTGTGTGCTGGTTTTATACAGGAGTAAATTAGATGATGTTATGATGGAATCATTATCTTTTTTAATATTTATAATATATTTTTAAAACATTTTTTATAATATATGGCTTTCCTCATGCATGGCATGTAGGCAGTGAACTTTGCATTGACTTGGAAATTAAAAAAAAAAAAAAGCAAATGAGTAAAAGAAAACTCATATCATTTTACTGAATTTATTTCAAAATACACAGGAGAACAAGGTGCAGTTTAGTTGAGTACAGTCATTCAGTCGTGTCTGACTCTTTGCCACCCCATGAATCACAGAACACCAGGCCTCCCTGTCCATCACCATCTGCCGGAGTTCACTCAGACTCACATCCACTGAGTCAGTGATATCATCCAGCCGTCTCATCCTCTGTTATCCCCTTCTCCTCCTGCCCCCAATCCCTCCCAGCATCAGAGTCTTTTCCAATGAGTCAGCTCTTCTCATGAGGTGGCCAAAGTACTGGAGTTTCAGCTTTGGCATCATTCCTACCAAAGAACACAAAAGGATTATCTCCTCCAGAATGGATTGGTTGGATCTCCTTGCAGTCCAAGGGACCCTCAAGAGTCTTCTCCAACACCACAGTCCAAAAGCATCAATTCTTTGGCACTCAGCCTTCTTCACAGTCCACTCTTACATCCATACATGACCACAGGAAAAACCATAGCCTTGACTACAAGGACCTTAGTTAGCAAAGTAGTCTCTGCTTTTGAATATGCTGTCTAGGTTGGTCACAACTTTCCTTCCAAGGAGTAAGCGTCTTCTAATTTCATGGCTGCAGTCACTATTTGCAGTGATTTTAGAGCCCCCAAAATAAATTCTGACATTGTTTCTACTCTTTCCCCCATCTATTTCCCATGAAGTGATTGGATCAGATGCTATGATCTTCGTTTTCTGAATGTTGAATTTTAAACCAACTTTTCACTCCCCTCTTTCACTTTCACCAAGAGGCTTTTTAGCTCCTCTTCACTTTCTGCCATAAGGGTGGTGTCATCTGCATATCTGAGGTTATTGATATTTCTGCCGGCAATCTTGATTCCAGCTTGTGCTTCTTCCAGTCCAGAGTTTCTCATGATGCACTCTGCATATAAGTTAAATAAACAGGGTGACAATATACAGCCTTGATGTACTCCTTTTCCTATTTGGAAACAGTCTGTTGTTTCATGTCCAGTTCTAACTGTTGCTTCCTGACCTGCATATTGGTCAGGTGCTCTGGTATTCCCATCTCTTTCAGAATTTTCTACAGTTTATTGTGATCCACACAGTCAAAGGCTTTGGCATAGTCAATAAAGCAGAAAGAGATGTTTTTTTCTGGAACTCTCTTGCTTTTTCCATGATCCAACAGATGTTGGCAATTTGATCCCTGGTTCCTCTGCCTTTTCTAAAACCAGCTTAAACATCAGAAAGTTCAAGGTTCACATATTGCTGCAACCTGGCTTGGATGATGTTGAGCATTACTTTACTAGCATGTGAGATGAGTACAATTGTGTGGTAGTTTGAGCATTCTTTGGCATTGCCTTTCTTTGGAATTGGAATAAAAACTGACCTTTTCCAGTTCTGTGGCCACTGCTGAGTTTTCCAAACTTGCTTCAGGATTTGAAATAGCTCAACTGGAATGCCATCACCTCCACTAGCTTTGTTCATAGTGGTGCTTTCTAAGGCCCACGGACTTCACATTTCAGGATATCTGGCTCTAGATGTGTGATCTCACCATTGTGATTATCTGGGTCGTGAAGATTTTTTTTGTACAGTTCTGTGTATTCTTGCCACTTCTTCTTAATATCTTCTGCTCCTGTTAGGTCCATACCAAAATGAGAACCTTTGGCATTCATCTTACTTGTGAACTAGAAAAAAGTAACAACTCGTAACCTTTTATGAGAGAACATATTATTCCCACAATAAACACATGCTATCATATATCTGTGCAGACTCAGTCAAACCATTACTCAATAAGGAATCAAGCAAGGCCCTCAGTTCATCTTTTGCCTTCTGAGGTAATTCTGACATGCAATAACTTTCTCATGGCAATTTTAACTTCTGCATTCCTCAGTGTGTAGAAGAGCGGATTGAGGAAGGGTGTTTCAGTAGTATAAAATACCATCACCATCTTGTCCATGGGAAAAGTGGTTGGGGTCTGTAATAAATAAATAGACATAGCCTGAAAAATAAGACAGCTACAGTGACATGGGAAGTGCAAGTGGAGAGAGCTTTTTTCCTCCCTTCTGCACTGTGGTTTTGTAGTGAATCCAGGATAACAATATAGGAGATTATCAGAATTATAAAATTGCTTGTGCAAATGAACCCACTATTAAACATCACCAGTAGGTTCATCACATGAATATCAATGCAAGCGAGTTTCAACAAGGGCTGCATATCATAGCAATACTGATCAATCAAATTGGATCCACAGAAGGGTAATCTCAAGGCCAAGATAATCTGAGCCATAGAATGTATAAAAGATCCTATCCATGCAGGAACAATCAAGATGATGCAGGCTTTCTGGCTCATGAAGGTTGGATAATGCAAAGGCTTGCAAATGGCTACATAGCAATCCATGGCCATGAGGACCAGGACAAATATTTCCGTGGAGTCAAAAAAATGCAGTGCAAAGACCTGAGTCAGGCACTCACTGTATGATATGCTTTTCTTTGCAGACAGAGCATCTACAATTAATCTGGGAGCAATGGAAGTTGAAAAGCAGGTATCAACCAAGGACAAATAAAGTAGAAAGAAGTACATGAGGCTCCCAAGTGTTCGGTTGGACTTGATGGTCACAATAATAAGCAAATTCCCCACCACGGCTCCTAAATAGAAAATGAGGAAGATTACAAACACCATTTTCTGTCTCTCAGGATCCTCTATCAATCCTAACAATATGAACTAAGTTACACAGTTATTTTGCGCATCATTTCACTTGATGAGAGGAAAGCACTGGTTAGAAAAAAATTCTGCAAAGGAGAAAAGGAAAGGTACTAATGAATACGAGGGTTGGAGCCCCAATAAGTGTGGGACTGCCACTATTCAATGGGCACTCATTTATCTGCTATGTATTACTTTTATCTGAATGAAAAGGAATGTATAATACTTTATTTCCTTGACTGCATATGAAAAATACTTATACAAGAAATAGGAAAGCAATGAAAAATAAATTATTCTTCAGACATAATTAGTACACACACAAGATAGAGGGTGAGACAGCGAGAAAGAAACAATCAACATAAAATTTTAGTAATGAATACAAAATAATTTGGTTCAGGCCATCATGTCACTTATTTTAATAGATTGCTTTTGACTAAGTTTACTTTTTATTCTATTTCTCAAACATTTTAAGTTGTTTACAGTTTTAAAGTTAACTAATTATTAACATGTAAAATCTTTAATTTATACTATGCTGTCCACTTCATTATTTTTCTGAGTCTTTCAACATGCTTTATTACGACACAGAGTCTCAGTGAGTCAAAAATGAAGGAAAAATATAAGTAGAACATTTCCCATAAATCAGAACACTGTTTCAATTTTCAGGTTTAAAATCAAGCACCAGGAATTTAGAAAATGAACTCAATAAGCTCCAAGTCATACCTGAAACATTTCACTAACATTTTTGTGATATATATCTTGAAAGTCCTGTACTCTCCTCTTACATAAGAGAATATGGAAATTAAAAGATAATTATTATTTATCATAGCTAGCTAAATGCCAAACACTAGACAAATTGGTTTATGTCCCCTATATTAGGGCTTCCTAGGTAGCTCAATGGAAAAAAAAAAAAAAAAAAAAAAGAAAGAAAAAAGAAGAAAGAAAAAATCTGCCTGCCAATGCAGGAGAAGTGGGTTTAATCCCTGTGTTGGGAAGATCCCCTGGAGAAAGGAATTGCAACCTACACCTGTATTCCTGTCCAGAAAATTCTATGGACAGAAGAGCCTGTTGAGTTGCAGATCATGGAACACAGAGTAGGACACGACTAAGTGAAGGAGCATGCATCCACACCTTTATCTTATTCAAATAGAAGTTAATAGCAAATTACAAATGTCAAAATGCAAAAGTATGTTTACTATTTATATGCTAGAAAAATCATAATTTTCAAATATAAATGGATTTCACTGTTAAAGCTTAAAATATGGCGAAATAAATAGGCAAAATAATCCATTTTAAATGAGACTTTTCCCCTTATTAAATGTAATTAGGGGCTTCCCTGGTGGTTCAGATGTTAAAGAATCTGCCTTCATGTAGGAGATCAGGTTCAATCCCTTGGTCTGGAAAATCCTCTGGAAAAGGGAATGGCTCCCAACTCCAGTATTCTTGCCTGGGAAATTCCATGGACAGAGGAG
The DNA here is from genome assembly GCA_006408585.1 of Antidorcas marsupialis. Classification (NCBI taxonomy): domain Eukaryota; kingdom Metazoa; phylum Chordata; class Mammalia; order Artiodactyla; family Bovidae; genus Antidorcas; species Antidorcas marsupialis. The sequence continues at coordinate 22,262 of SJYB01006473.1, read as the reverse complement.
TCTGATGGGCCACAGTTCATGAGGTAACAAAAATCAGATAATTAACTATATGAAAATGCGCTCATTTGTATTCACTAGTTAATACACTCAAATTTAATGTACATTTAGATGATATATTCATCTATCATTTTTATAAAGTGTTCTTTTTGGTGCAAGTCTGTTGACATAGAGTGCTGACAAGTTGTGGGTGTTAGTAAACCTCACTTTTGTAGGAGTGAATTGGGCACAATCTTTTAAGAGGCAATTTTCACCATCTATAATATTATAACTGCACATAGACAAAGATCTAGTGATTTCATCCCCTATGGATATTCTCGCTCACAAGGACAATAGCTATCATTGCAACACTTTCTAAGGAAACAAAAGATAAAAAATGACTTAAAATACATCTGAAAGGAGTTTAATGAATAAGGATGATGCTTATAGTAATACCATCCATTGATAAAGCCATTCATAAAAACAAAGCAGACACATAAGCAATGCTATCTATCTATCTAAAGTCTGTTTTAAAGTGAAAAGTAAGAGGATAGAATTGTATGTTAGAATGATAAGTCAAGTAAAAATAGAATAATATATATTGCACACATATATTCATATATTAATAATGTATATTTAGAAGGATGTCAACAAGAGCATAGATTTGTATTCTCTTTGTGAGGAAATATTTGCTGGCATCAGCTGCATGAGCCATTCCTAATTTTTAAGATGTACTCTTTGGTAAATTTGAAATACATTATGTGTTGTATTAAACAATATTTCTTTTAACTAGATTTATTCTAGAAAGCATAAAACTGCAATGATCATGTTTAGACATCATTTCTTATTCTGATGTTGAAAAAATTTATTCAATAAATCTTTGTCGAATGCCCAAGACTCTGAATCTTCTCACAAAAATCAAACTTATTCTACTAAAAAAAAATAATATTTTTGGAAACCTCATCTTAGTTGATGGACTATTATTAACAGTTGCACATCCTTGAGTCATAACAATTGTCTTCTGATTTAGGCAGGAGGGATAGTGATATTTTGGAGATAATATAAGACTTGATAGCATGAGTAAGATGCTGAGGCAAGAACAGAGGTAGTTACAGGACTAAATGCCTTGTAATCACATTGAACAACAGCAGCTACATTTAACTAAAGTTGTACTTGTCTAATTAGGTGTTTTCCAGGTATACTTTTGTCAAGACTTCAACAATCAAATGAAAAATTGTTTGTTGTTTGTATCTATGAAGAATATTATATATTACTCATCTATATTTAATATGTATACATATATATATACATCAATAATAGCCACAGGTGAATTATTCATATAACATATTTATATCTGTATAACTATGTAGATATATAGATATACATATATTAAAATTGCATGTATACAAATGACACTAGTTGGAATGAGGCAACAAGGGTCAGAGTTTTTACCCATAAAGTACTGAATTTGAGCACCTAAAAAAAGTAAGTGCTTGATCAATATCCATTAAATGAATGAAAGCTTTAAGGAAATCTGTGCATACAGTCTAAGCATGTTTCTCATTACACTATACTTGGATACTATTGAGTAAAAGGGACTTTTGCATTCTACTACATCCACCACAAATTATCATATCTATGGAATATATCCTGAAACTCACAAGCAAATATTATTTCTATTTGTTGATCTCTTGCATCCTCAGTTCCAGTACGCCTACCAAGCAGGGCTCATTTTCATCAGAAGTTGCTGTGCAAGTCCTTTATTTCTATCATCTGACTTTAGAATACAAAACACGTCTAGAAATGTTCTAAGCTTTCTATTTTTCCATAGCTGTGCTGTATGTATTAGACACTCACAGTGTCATTAATCAGATTCACTTTCTCCAAGTATCATATAAACTGTTACTCTGCAATAAAAGTCATGTTAGCTCTATAAGAGTTCATGCAGAGGTTAGGATGTGCAATTGCCCTCTTTTCAGCCCAAGGAAAATTTGAACACCATTTACTCAGCTGAGAATAAAACAAGTAATTCTAAAATTCTGTTTATCCAGAACCAAGGATTCTTTGATCTCATGAGGAGACTTACGTCCTCACCTGCATATCAGAAGACAGAGATGATTCCAGATTCACCCCCACACTTTCTGAGATCCACTCCATATAAGATTTTGATTGGGCAAGTGTATCTCTTTTGCCTTCCCTGTAGGAGTATTTACATGTGGATTATGCAAAGCATAGAATTCTGGAGTAGGCCATTCCCTTGTGTCCTTCCCTTCACACACACTGATGAAGATAATCCAAAGGGACACAGGAACCAAACAAGAATGCCCCCAGTGCCTAGTGCTAGGGAAAAAGTCGGCAAGAAAACGAAGAACATAGAACTGAGATATAACTCAACGTACAAGATAAATATCTGTGAGTCATAATGATGCAAATAATTGAAGAAATAACTAATTAGGGGAAATAGAAGAATTATAAACAATTTATATAGATATTCTACACTTAATGTTTCCACCACCTCAGTGTGAGCTGTGCCCACACTTAAGTGACTTCTTTCCAAAGAACACAGTGCAGAATGATGGAAAACAGCAAACTTATGGGAGAGAGTGGTGATGGGAGCAATTATGACAAACAGTACCTCAAGTAGGTGGTCAGAATTAAGAGCCCAATGATAAATCACACTGAGAGTACCTATTTTCATCATATGATATGATGAAAATAGACTTTATCTCTGTGGTTGGTTCTCCAATATCCTATAACTTTGGTCTAATTGTGAGTAAAATACCAGACAAATCCCCAGGGAGAGTTTTAAGGCAAAGTGTCTAACTCGTTCTCTGCAAAGCTATCAATGTCTAGGTTATTCAAGAAAAGTCAGAGAAATTGTCATTGTCTGGAAGAGCTGAAAAAAAAAAGAAAAGAAAAGAGAATATAATGCGGTTGAATTGATAACATTCTGCAGGAGAAACAATGACATTAGTAAATAAAAGAAGTCAAAATACAGTATGGATTTTAGTTAAAATATGTGATATGGTCATTAATTAGCTGTGACATATGTACTGTAATAATATAATCTCATAATGGGGAAATTGAATGTGAGGTATATGGAAACTGTATATTTTTACAAGCTACATGTAACTATGAGTTCCCCTAGTGGCTCAGACAGTAATGAATCCACCTGCAATGTCGGAGACTTGGATTTGATCCCTGAATTGGGAAGATCCCCTAGAGAAGGGAATGGCTACCCACTCCAGTATTCTGGCCTGGAGAATGCCATGGACTATATATTCCATGGGGTAGCAAAGAGTCAGACACAACTGAGTGACTTTCATTTCACTTCATCTGTAAATATAAACCTATTAGAGAAGATAAAGTTTATGAGAAATGAATAGCTTATTTAACACATCCTCACAATCTATCTGTGTGGTACTGTCAGTCATACACTTGCTCCTTTTTTAATGTTGAATAATATCCTATTGTCTGTATACCACATATTGTTTATCTATTCATGAAGAAATGGATACTTTGGTTATTTAAACATTTGATTCTTTTTAATAATACTACAAAGAACATGGTTATACAAATTTGGGATAAAAGTTCCTTTCAATTTGTTTGCTGGGTTGTTATTAGTTACTGATTTGTAGAAATTTCTTGTATATTCTGGATATGAACTTCTTATCAGATGTGTTTTTGTTCCCTTCCATTTTGTGTGTTATTTTTTTCTCTCTGTTGATTGCATATTTTGATACACAGAAGTTTTAAATTATGATATAGTCCTATTTGCCTACTTTTTTTTCTTGCACCTTTGTTTTTGGTGTCATTAAAGGAAAAAAAAATAATTGCCTAATCTAAAGGTCCGTCTAGTCAAGGCTATGGTTTTTCCAGTAGTCATGTATGGATGTGAGAGTTGGACTGTGAAGAAGGCTGAGCGCTGAAGAATTGATGCTTTTGAACTGTGGTGTTAGAGAAGACTCTTGAGAGACTTCATACATCTTTTTTCACCTGAAATAATTTTTCTATTACACATCCATAATGGTATTTTTCATATGGGCATTTCTCAAGGAATGGATGAAAGGATTTAACATGAAAGTTATTAAAATGTAGAACATAGCAACTGTTTAATCAATAGATAAAGTAACTGGACATGGAACAACAGACTGGTTCCAAATAGGAAAAGAAGTATGTCAAGGCTGCATATTGTCACCATGCTTATTTAATTTATATGCTGAGTACATCATGAGAAACGCTGGACTGAAAGAAACACAAGCTGAAATCAAGATTGCTGGGAGAAATATCAATAACCTCAGATATGCAGATGACACCACCATTATGGCAGAAAGAGAGGAGGAGCTAAAAAACCTCTTGATGAAAGTGAAAGAGGAGAGTGAAAATGTTGGCTTAAAGCTCAACATTCAGAAAACAAAGATCATGGCATCCAGTCCCATTACTTCATGGGAAATAGATGGGGAAACAGTGAAAACAGTGTCAGACTTTCTTTTTTGGGACTTCAAAATCACTGCACATGGTGACTGCAGCCATGAAATTAGAAAACACTTACTCCTTGGAAGAAAAGTTATGACCAACCTAGATAGTATATCCAAAAGCAGAGACATTACTTTGCTGACAACGGTCCATCTAGTCAAGGCTATGGTTTTTCCTGTGGTCATGTATGGATGTAAGAGTTGGACTGTGAAGAAGGCTGAGCACCAAAGAACTGATGCTTTTGAACTGTGGTGTTGGAGAAGACTCTTGAGAGTCCCTTGGACTGCAAGGAGATCTAACCAGTCCATTGTAGAGATCACTTCTGGGTGTTCATTGGAAGGACTGATATCATAGGCCATCACATAAGCAGGAGGACTTCAGTACCTCCAAAGAAATGTTCCCCAAAGATTTGGATCATGTATCCATTGAATAGGATGGTCTTCTTTTCATGGAGCGAATCTGTGATCAGTTTAGGAATATTCACAGAGGAATAGTAAGTATCAATAAAAGAGAGATAAGCCAGGGAAAAGTACATGGAAGAACTTGGTGATGGACTGACTGTTACCATGGTGAGCACATTTCCTACAACATTTCCTAGATGACAAAAAAAAAAAAAAACGCACACAACAAATACAATTTATTTTCTGCATCTTTGAATTCTGTGTGGGCTTAAGCAGAACAAACTCAGTCATGTTCCTATTATCCATGTGTCTTATATTATGATTAATTAAATTACCTTAAAATATTTTTTTATTAGCTCAACTGTGAGTTCACTAAGCCTTTACATGTAATAAAAAGATAAATGCTTGATTCTATTGAGTTCCAAATTATTTTCAGTTTTTCTTTTGCTATAGGAAAAAGTTTCTGATCTCTTAAATCCTCTCAAGGGCAGGAGTGAATAATGTTTAAAGTTAGACACATGAGGAACTCTGTGAACACATAGGCAGGAGATTGCCTGAGCACATTTAATCATGTGAGATGCTCAAAATCTAATATGAATTAACAGATCTCACATATAGTTGCAGCCAACCTGCAATGAAAGATAGAAAATGGGTGTAAAGGCTATGAATGTAAAGCCAAGGGATATTCCCTTTATTCTTAGGAAATTGGAAACAATGCAAGGTAACCAAGAATGTGAGACTATAAGGATGTAGACAGATTTGAGAAAGAGTGAAGGTGGATGTTATTCTAGGAATGATCTTTGAGTGATCTATATGAAGTATGCTGAGTTTAAGTAGGGAAATGCAAAACACAAAGGCTTACTGGAATCAGACTATTTATAATAATTGACATAATGTATAACAGAGCATTGGTAATGGGAAAGTAATGAAAAGATACAGAAGCTACTGTAATAAAATTAACATATTTTAAATCTAATAACTTTATGATAACTAATAAATATACACTTAATGATTGACTGCTATATGCATGATATGATTACAACCTATGTAAATGGTATTATTTTGTCCATAAAATAGATGAGAAAAGTCTTATTATATAATAGTAATAATATAATAATAATGTTACCTAAAGCTAATTGTAAAGGGAAGATACTTAGTTACTTAGGCTTTATTTAAAACACATAAGGTGGTGATAGCCTATGGTAAATGGTGTCAGATTTATGATCTCTGAAGAAGATTTAACTTCACGATCAGGACCAGACTTGAGACATCAGGAGGGGGATGGAGAGTACCCCCTTGCTAGTCTTAGAAAAGCGAGTTACGTACTTTTTTAATTGATTATTACAATAAATTAAAAGAATGTCTCTAGGTTGTAAAGATCTTACTAGATCCACTCCCACAATTTACATTTTAAAATGACAGAATTGAACTAACAATAGAAAGATATTACCAGATCCACTCCCGTAATATACATTTACTCCCATAATATACATTTTAAGATAATAAGATTAGTCAAAAGTTTCTTCTTAAGGAGAAAGAAGCAAAATACTTTGTGATATTGACTAAGACATATAGAAAAAAAAATAGTGTTTGTCCTTTTCTTCTTGAATGCACCACACCCCTTTCTCTTCCTTGGGGACTCCAGAATTCTTATCAACCTGCCTAGGAATTGGCTGTGTTAGTAGCTACTACTATCATTTTTATACTTATTTTACACATTAATAAGTAAAAGTGTAGAGTGTCTACTCCAAATCAGGCAGCTAAAAAAGGCAGAGCTGATTAGTTTAGAATATACTTTTGTTTTATTTCACTTCAAATACTTAATTCATGCCCTGTGTCATTATTATAATAGACAATGTTGAATTAGTAAATGTATTTTAATAGGACTGAAATGGTCTTATTTTTATTTTAATATAACTTCAGAGATAGTTATATATATATAAAGCAATTTCATCAGCCTATGAAAAGACTCAGAGATACACACACAGTATAATTTACTGGAATCCCCAATATTAAGAACTATGTAGTATTGCTTTCTGGAAGAGGAAATGGCAACCCACTCCAGTATTCTTGCTGGGAAAATCCCATGGACAGAGGAGTCTGGAGGGATAGGGTGCATGGGGTCGCAAAAAGTTAGATATGACTGAGCTACGAAGCATTCACACACTGATTTCATTGAGGGTCCATTTTACCTTTCTCTTCTTCACCTACTTTTCTTCCATCCACAATTTCCCTATAAACAATGAGCCCACAGACTCTTTTGCAAAATGTTGAAATGATGATCCAAGTGGTTGAGCATATTAGTTTGGGAATCAGAAAAATCAGATTAGGATCTTGCCTTTTTTTATTTGCAACTTTTTAATCTGAGATGCATTTTTTGTCAATTTAAATTCTTATTTCTTCTAATATCGAGTGAAAAGAGTAATCGACCTCACAGGTCGTTACGGTAATTGCTTGAGGAAACATTCAGGAAACAGCACTTTGCTGTGTAGTTACAGAAGACCTTCACCTATTTTTATGACTATTTATGCACCCAGAATTAGGAAAAAATTGACATTTTGGAAATAATACAGAAAAACATGTAACCATGCAGAGAAACAGAGGAAGAATCACCTCCAGTTTCAGGGAAGGCTGGTGTGCTGCAGTCCATGGGGTCACAAAGAGTCTGACACTACTGAGCGATTGAACAACAACCATAACTAGTTTATTGACATCAGTTGTGAAAGAGATTATTCAAGTCCCATGGAATGGTACTGGTGACCTTGTGAAAACAGAACGGACCAAAAAACAATGTATACGTTTATTTCTGGACTTTATATTTTTTGTTTATGTTTCTCTTATTTCAGTACACTTTAGATTATTTAGTAAGTTCAGTATAGAAAGATGAGTTTTCCAAATGTGTCCTTAATTTGTCAAGACTGGGATTCTCTGAAGTTCCTTACATTGCTATATGAATTTTAGGTGTACTTTCTTTTTTTTGCCAACAAAACAAAACAAACAAACAAAAAAAGCAATTAGTACATTAACAGGAATTGCTTTAAATCTGCAGGTCATTCTGGGGGATGTTGTTATCTTAATTATTGTTTAGTCACTTAGTCATGTCTGACTAATTTGTGACCCCATGGACTATAGCCCTCTAGGCTCCCCTTTCCATGGATTTCCCAACCAAGAATACTGGAGTGAGTTGTCATTTCCTCCTCCAGGGAATCTCCCTGACTCAAGGATTGAATCTGCATCTCTTGTATTGGCAGATGGGTTATTTACCACTGAACCACAAGGGAATTTTAATCCATAAATGCGAGATATCTTTCTGTTTATAAATCTTTAACTTTCTTAAAACTATTTCACAGTTTTCAGTGTAAAAATCTTCACACACTTGGTTAAATTCCATTTTTTCCCCCAGCATATGAAAAGGTCACTTTTTTTGTAGCACAATATATTTGTTATTTTATATTGGGACATAGCCGATTAACAATGTTGCTAGTTTCAGACGTACCACAAAGTTGTTCAGTTATACATTAACATCTACCTTTTATCAAATCCTTTGTCCATTTAGGCTATTACAAGATATTGAGCAGAGTAAGAGAAGGTCCTTGTTGATTATCCATTTTAAATATAGAAGAATGTCCATCTTTCAATGTTTACACTAAAACAAAGGACTTTTCATAGCATCATTACAGTAGTATTCTGTATCTGTCTTGATAAATGACCGAGTTTTATGGTTTCATATGTATTCACATTGCTGTCTTGTGTCCTTTTAACTAGAAGGAACTGATTTAGTATTTGTTATAAGGCAGATGTGAAAAGCTGAAGAATTATATGCTCAGTCATATCTGACTGCCTGTGACCCCTGTGAACTGCAGCCCGCCAGGCTCCTCTGTCCATGGAATCCTCCAGGTGAGAACACTGGCGTGAGGGACCATTCCCTTCTCCAGGTGATCTTTCTGACTGGGGATCAAACCCCAGTCTCCCATATTGCAGGCAGATTTTTCACCATGGAGACACAAGAGAAGCCCAAAGCAGGTGTGGTGGTGAGTGACAAATTCCCTCAACTTTTGATTGTGTAGATATGGCTTTATATCCTTGTCATTAAAAAAAGAATTATTGAGATATAGTTGATGTACAATATTATATGTTTCCAGTGTACAACAGAGACATAATTTTTAAATATATTACATTATAGTTATTATAGAATATTGACTATACTCCCTGTATATTATAAAACATCCTTGTAGTCTTTTTTTTAATGCATAGTAGTTGGTGTCTCTTTATCCCCTGACCCTATCTTGCCCCTGTCTTTTTCCTTCCCCAAACTAGTAACCACTATATTTGCATCTGCAAGTCTATTTCTTTTTCTGTTTTATTCAGTAATTATTTTTTGTTTCTGCATATGGTTGATATCATACTGTATATTTCTTTCTCTGATTTATTTCAGTCAGTGTAGTATCCTCCAAGTCCATTTTGTTGCAAATGGCAAGATTTCACTATTTTCATGGCTGAGTAGTGTTCCATTATACATATAAATAAAGCTGCTATGAAAATTGAAATGAATGTACTTATCTGAATTATTAGTGTTTCATCATTTTCAGACATGTAACCAGAGTGCAATTTGTGAGCCGTGTGTGTACTTAGTCACTCAGTCATGTTTGGCTTTGTATCCCCATGGAGGCACCTGTCAGGCTCCTCTGTCCATGGAATTTTCCAAGGCAGGAATACTGGAGTGGGTTGCCATTTCCTCCTCCAGGGCATATTCCTGACCCAGGGATCAGAACCTGTAACCCGGTGTCTCTTCCATTGGCAGGCGGATTTTTACTGCTAGTGCCACCTAGAAAGACCCTTCTGAGTCATATTTTATTTACATTTTTAGTTTTTTGAGACACCTCCATACTGTTTTCCATAGTGACTACACCAATGTAAGTTCCTACCAGTGTGCAAGGGTTCCCTCTTCTCCACATCCTTGTCTACATTTTTTGTCTGTGTTCTTTTTAATGATAGCCATTCTGACATGTGTGAAAACTTCTGAAAGAGATGGCACTACCAGACCACCTTACCTACCCCTTGAGAAACCTGTATGCAGGTCAGGAAGCAACAGTTACAACTAGACATGGAACAACATGCTGGTTCCAAATAGAAAAAGGAGTGCATCAAGGCTGTATATTGTCACCCTGCTTATTTAACTTATATGCAGAATATATCATGAGAAATGTTGGGTTGGAAGAAGCACAAGCTGGAATCAATAACCGCAAATATGCAGAAGGCATCACCCTTTTGGCAGAAAGTGAAGAAGAACTAAAGAACCTCTTGATTAAAGTGAAAGAGAGTGAAAAAGTTGGTTTAAAGCTCAACATTCAGAAAACTAAGATCATGGCATCTGGTCCCATCACTTCCTGGCAAATAGATGGGGAAACAGTGGAAACAGTGGCTAACTTTATTTGGGGGGGGGCTCCAAAATTATGGCAGGTGGTGTTTGCAGTCATGAAATGAAAAGACACTTACTCCTTGGAAGGAAAGCTATGACCAAACTAGACAGGAGATTAAAAAGCAGAGACATTACCTTGTCAACAAAGGTCCATCTACTCAAGGCTATGGTTTTTCAAGTGGTCATGTATGGATGTGAGAGTTGGACTGTGAAGAAAGCTGAGTGCCAAAGAATTGATGCTTTTGGACTGTGGTGTTGGAGAAGACTCTTGAAAGTCCCTTGGACTGCAAGAAGATCCAACAAGTCCATGCCAAAGGAGATCATACCTGGTGTTCATTAGAAAGACTGATGTTGAAGCTGAAACTCCAATAATTTGCTCGCCTGATGCAATGAGCTGACTCATTGGAAAATACCCTGATGTTGGTAAAGACTGAAGGCATCAGGAGAAGGGAACAACTGAAGATGAAATGGTTGGATGTCATCACTGACTCAATAGACATAGGATTGGGTAGGCCCCGGGAGTTGGTGATGGACAGGGAGGCCTGGCGTGCTGAGGTTCATGGGGTCACAAAGAGTTGAACACAACTGAGTGACTGAACTGAAGTGAACTGAACTGATGTGTGAAATAATACTTCACTGTGATTTAATTTGCCAAAACAATCCTGAGAAAGGACAGAGCTGAAAGTTTCAACTTTCAAAATTTCAGACTACTTCAAAGCTACATGATCAAACAAGGGACAAAAGCAGATACAGTGGTCAATGTATCAAAACAGAGAGCCCAGAAATAAACCCACACACTATGGTCCATTAATCTATGATCTTAAAAGTGGCAAAAATATGCAGTTGGAGAAGACATCCTCTTCATTAAATGATGCTAAAAGAATTAAAAAGCTACATATAAAAGAATAAAATTAAAGCATTTTCTTATACCATATGCTTTTAAAGATATACTCAAAATGGATTAAAGATTTGAATGTAAGATTGAAAGCCATAAAACTAAAGGGAAGTATAGGTAGAATATTTTATGACATAAATCATAGCAATATTTTTAAATGTATCATTATTACCAAAAACAGACTTAAATTGAAGAAAGTAGGGAAAACCACTAGGCCATTCAGGTATGACATAAATTAAATCCTTTATGATTATACAGTGGAAGTGAGAAATAGATTAAGGGCCTAGATCTGATAGATAGAGTGCCTGATGAATTATGGAATGAGGTTCATGACATTGTACAGGAGACAGGGATCAAGACCATCTCTATCGAAAAGAAATGCAAAAAATCAAAATGGCTGTCTGAGGAGGCCTTACAAACAGCAGTGAAAAGAAGAGAGGCGAAAAGCAAAGGAGAAAAGGAAAGATATAAGCATCTGAATGCAAAGTTCCAAAGAATAGCAAGAAGAGAAAAGAAAGCCTTCTTCAGTGATCAGTGCAAATAAATAGAGGAAAGCAACAGAATGGAAAAGACTAGAGATCTCGTCAAGAAAATTAGAGATAATAAGGGGATATTTCATGCAAAGATGGGCTCGATAAAGGACAGAAATGTGTTGGGGGCCGGTGTGAGGAACTGCGCCCATGGCAAAGGTCATGAGGAAAAAGAAGCTTGGCATATGCAAAGGCGTGATCAAGCCTCAGGAGATCCCCTGTTCCCGAGCATCTACCCCAAAACCAGAGTACTTTACAGGGAGCTCTCTCCCAGAACCATTTCTCTCAGAAAAGGAGTTAACTTGCAGTCCCAGTTAATAAAAATTCCTGGGCGTGATAAGAGTGTTTCAGCTTACAAACTCTGAAGGTTCTCTAGCCTGCCTGATCAGGTTGTCCAGCCACATGTGATTGTTTACAACCTCCCAGCTGTGAGAGGCATGGGATGCTTTAAAACTTTCTAATTACAGACTCTTTTGAGAAGTTAAAAGATTATTAGTATAGTGTTAGTGGGTTGATTAGGAATTATATTGATAAGGGGTTTCTTCATTTGTTGTGCCAATAATTACTGCTAATTCCCTGCCTTGGGTGTGACAAGGGTGGCTCAGGTCAAACCTCTCTGCTGACAGACTAGCTTGTGTGACAACCTCTCAACCATAAACAGCACAGAGAGTTTGGAGTATTAGCATAGGGCTTTTCTCATTTGATTGCTCACAAGCTTTCATATTCTTAGGCATCTGAGAATATATTAATCAATGTTTTTGGAATATAGAAAAGGAAATATAGTAGTTTTTGATGTTAGCAATATTAGACTTTTTGAGTTAAAGAATTTTCTCTTTTGTTATAGACTACTGTACTTTGTTATAAATCACTGTGTCCTTGCTATGCAAAAATGTAACCTTATCACTATCTTAAGACTAAATAGATCGTAGAGGGAACATTGGTGAAGGATTTTCATTTGTTGGACTGGTGTTTGCTGCTAAGTCTTCATATTCCCTACTCTCATAATAAGTATAACTAGCATATATAGGAGAAATAAGTATTAACCTTTAAGCATATAAGAGAAATAAGTATTAACCTTTAAGACTAATCATGTTAAACCTTAGGTTAAGTAAATTTCTTTCTTGACTGTAATTCACTACACCCTCACTCTATAGGAATGCAACTTTATTTGGAGGGTGGTGCCTTGGAAAAATAAGCTTTCTGGTTAACTGAACAGTATCAGAAAAGGCCATAAAATGTCAGCGGACCTCATGGTCAGAAGATGTTGTAAAAACTCATAAGACCTTTGTATAATTTTATATGAAACACCTGATTGTGACAAGGGTCAGGTCTGCTGACCCCCGCGTGACTCTGTATTCATCCCTATGTGTAACACAAGGTATATAAACAAACCCGAAAAATAAAGAAATCGGATCAGTTCCGGAAAGACTGATTCCCTCATGTCGTTCTTCTCTGCTCCTCAATTTTCGGGCTGAATTCCCATCTGGAGCGTGGGTGCCCGCCATACAGATGGTGCAAATTCCTTGTCTGGAATTTTATTGGTACCCCACGTAAGCCAAGTTATTCAGCCCCCTTTCTCTCTCTCTTACTATTTTCTGGCCGAATTCCCATTTGGTGCATAGGACCCACCAAGCCTACTAATTCTGCCTGGGCTTCTAAGATCAGACCGGGGGGGTCTCAGTGCCTCCTCTCCTTCGGGAGAATGGGAAGACGCCTGCGGCCTTCATAGGTGGTGATTGGTACCCTGTGTTAACCAAGTTATTTGGCCTCTTTTCCTCTGCTAAAATCTTAGTCTCTCTCTATCTGTAATTAAATAAGTTTTTCCTAGGCCATCTACTCCGTCTTCACCTTCGAATCACCCTGGATCTACTGGGGCAGGTCCCCGGTAGAAATGTTCTTGAACTAACAGAAGCAGATGATATCAAGAAGAGGTGGCAAGAATACACAGAAGAACTGTACAAAAAAGATCTTCATGACCCAGATAATAACGATGGTGTGATCACTAATCTAGAGCCAGACATCTGGAATGTGAAGTGAAGTGGGCCTTAGAAAGCATCATTACAAGCAAAGCTAGGGGAGGTGATGGAATTCTAGTTGAACTGTTTCAAATTCTGAAAGATGATGCTGTAAAGGAGCGGCACTCAATATGCTAGCAAATTTAGAAAACTCAGCAGTGGCCACAGGACTGGAAAACAACAGTTTTCCTTCCAATTCCAAAGAAAGACAATGCCAAAGAATGCTCAAAGTACCACACAATTGTACTCACCTCACATGCTAGTGAAGTAATGCTCAAAATTCTCCAAGCCAGGCTTCAGCAATATGTGAACTGTGAACTCCCTGACGTTCAAGCTGGTTTTAGAAAAGGCAGAGGAGCCAGATATCAAATTGCCAACATCTGCTGGATCGTGGAAAAAGCAAGAGAGTTCCCGAAAAACATCTATTTCTGCTTTATTGACTATGCCAAAGCCTTTGTGTGGATCACAATAAACTATGGAAAATTCTGAAAGAGATGGGAATACCAGACGACCTAACCTGCATCTTGAGAAATCTGTATGCAGGTCTGGAAGCAATAGTTAGAACTGGACATGGGACAACAGACTGGTTCCAAATAGGAAAAGGAGTATATCAAGGCTGTACATTGTCACCCTGCTTTTTTAACTTATATGCAAAGTACATCATGAGAAATGCTGGACTGGAAGAAACACAAGCTGGAATCAAGATTACCGGGAGAAATATCAATAACAGATATGCAGATGACAACACCCTTATGGCAGAAAGTGAGGAGGAGCTAGAAAGCCTCTTGTTGAAAGTAAAAGAGAAGAGCAAAAAAGTTGGCTTAAAGCTCAACATTCAGAAAAGGAAGATCATGGCATCTGGTCCCATCACTTCAGGGGAAATAGATGTGGAAACAGTGGAAAGAGTGTCAGATTTTCTTTTGTTGGGCTCCAAAATCACTGCAGGGGGTGACTGCAGCCATGAAATTAAAAGACGCTTACTCCTTGGAAGAAAAGTTATGACCAACCTAGATAATATATTCAAAAGCAGAAATATTTCTTTGCTAACTAAGGTCCGTCTAGTCAAGGCTATGGTTTTTCCTGTGGTCATATACCAGATGTGAGAGTTGTACTTTGAAGAAGGCTGAGTGCCAAAGAAATGATGCCTTTGAACTGTGGTGTTGGAGAAGACTCTTGAGAGTCCCTTGGACTGCAAGGAGATCCAACCAGTCCATTCTGAAGGAGATCAACCCTGGGATTTCTGTGAAAAGAATGGTACTAAAGCTGAAATTCCAGTAATTTGGCCACCTCATGAGAAGAATTGACTCATTGGAAAAGACTCGGATGCTGGAAGGGGTTGGGAGCAGAAGGAGAAGGGGACCACCAAGGATGAGATGGCTGGATAGCATCACGGACTCAATGGATGTGAGTCTGAGTGAACTCCAGGAGATGGTGATGGACAAGGAAGCCTGGTGTGCTGTGATTAATGGGGTCGCAAAGTCGGACACGACTGGGCAACTGTACTGAACTGAACTGATCATAATTAAAAGTATTTTCACAACAGTGGAAGCTATAAACAAGATATCCTGAATGGGGAAAATATTTGCTAATAATATGTTTGATAAAGGGTTAATAACCAAATACATACATAGCTCATACAATTAAGAAAAATATATATATAACTGATTCAAATTGATAAAAGACCTAACAGAACTTTTTCCAATGAAGATATGCAGTTGGTCAAGAGGCACTTATAAAGATGTTCAAAGTTGTTAATCTTTAAAGAAACATAAAGTATATCACCTTCTTTTTCTTTTTCTAAACACACTTTTATATATTAAATTCGTGCTTAGAGTTTTTTTTTTGTTTGTTTGTTTGTTTGAAACTTAAACTGTGTTGCTGTTGTTCAGTTAGTCAGGTCAGAGTATTTGTACCCCATTGTCTGCAGCACACCAGGCTTCCTTGTCCATTATCTCCCAGAGTTTGTGCAAATGCATGTCCATTGAGTTCGTGATCCTATCTAAATATCTCATTTCATTGATTATATAATAGCACACTTTTCCATTCTGCTAAGTTTCTAACACCAGGAGGAATAAGTTAGGTACTAACTGGTAGCGGAGTTGTTTCTGGATGACTCACTTTCTTTTCAATGACTATTTTTATTTATTTATTTATTTTACCTGCTCTCTCTACCATTCTTTTGTTTATCCCTCTTTTTCCCTGCAAAGTTTGTTCAGTGTGAAGAAGCTAAGGATTCCAAATACTTGTTAATATGTGATTAAAGGGCATGAGAAAAATTAACTTGTTTTCATAATAAGCTAAATAGACAAATGAAAGTTGTTTATCACATATGAGATGTTTCTGACTAGCATAGTGGAGAAAACTTTAGGAAGAACACTGTCTGTGATGCCAAAACCTTATGTCATTATTTCTTAAAATATTCTCCCTGGAATTCAGAGATCACTTTTTTTTTTTCACTGCTCTGTGAAAAGGTTGCTATCAAAAAGAATGGTCAGAATTGACATATATTCAGTGTTTTCTAACAGGTAAGTGAAAAACATTTTCTAATTTTACTCTAGTGGCATAATTACAAAATTAGTCAGCAAAATTTTCTAATATATTTCCATATTTTTTGAATGCACATTTTATCACAGAACTCTGCTAAAGAAATATTTTTAAAAGGTTTACCATTAATATAAGAAATAAATAAAATGAACACAAACAAGGAAAAATTATGTTATGAACTCAATAAATCTGGACATGCTGAAACTCATTATTGTAATAAAATAATAGAGGAATGTATTTCATGCGTTATTGTTTTCATTACAAACTATAGAGATAACAGAGTTTAAGAAAGTTTATACATAATGTTGATGTACTGTAGTGTGCCAAGATAAACCCTCATTAGCAGCTAGGAGTATTATAAATAAGACATAAGGTTCATGGAGACAGTGACCTTCACGTAGCATTGGGAGAAGAGCAACTTTTCCATCTCCATGAGACAACTTTGCACAGAATACTGTATATCATAGTGTAGTATAGAATCATCACTCTTTATATTCTCCCAAAATCGCATAAGTTTTTAATTGGCACTTTCCACATTTCAAAGGTTTAATCTGAAATGGTGAATACCATTTTCTCAGAAAACTTTTGGAAGAAACTTAGCAATGAAGAGCCTGAAAACTATAATTAAGGTGAAAGATAATGTGTCATTTATGTGGGACGAGCACTCCTGAGAAATACTGGGTGGAAATATTTCCTTTTCATCAATATTTGTACTGTCAGTGTTCTTCCACATTTGGACTCAAGAAGACAAGTGAAAAGCAAAGGAGAAAATGAAAGATATAAGCATCTGAATGCAGAGTTCCAATGAATAGCAAGAAGAGAAAATAAAGTCTTCCTCAGTGATCAATGCAAAGAAATAGAGGAAAACAACAGAATGGGAAGGACTAGAGAGCTCTTCAAGAAAATTAGAGATATCAAGGGAATAGTTCGTGCAAAGATGGGCTCGATAAAGGACAGAAATGATCTAGAACTAACAGAAGCAGAAGATATTAAGAAGAGGTGGCAAGAATACACAGAAGAACTGTACAAAAAAAAAGATCTTCATAACCCAGATAATCACGATGGTGTGATCACTCACCTAGAGTCAGACATCCTAGAATGTGAAGTCAAGTGGGCCTTAGAAAGCATCACTACGAACAAAGCTAGTGGAGGTGATGGCATTCCAGTGGAGCTATTTCAAATCCTGAAAGATGATGCTGTGAAAGTGCTGCACTCAATATGTCAGCAAATTTGGAAAACTCAGCAGTGGCCACAGGACTGGAAAAGGTCAGTTTTCATTCCAATCCCAAAAAAAGGCAATGGCAAAGAATTCTCACACTTCCACACAATTGCACTCATCTCACATGCTAGTAAAGTAATGCTCAAAATTCTCTAAGTCAGGCTTCAGCAATATGTGAACCATGAAGTTCCAGATGTTCAAGCTGGTTTTAGAAAAGGCTGAGGAACCAGATATCCAATTGCCAACATCTGCTGGATCACGGAAAAAGCAAGAGAGCTCCAGAAAAATATCTATTTCTGCTTTATTGACTATGCCAAGCATGAATAATGAGCTCTTTGGTGGCCACTTTTTGACTTGGAGGCAGGCTGTTTTCTAAGTCATCTGTGTTTCAGACAATCAGAAATCATGAGGACAGAGTGAGGAGGACAAAGAGCCTTCTTTAATTAAGCAATGCTTCTCCCTGTGGCTTCTGCCATACGATAGCCCTTTAAGCACAGAACATTCTGCCTAGTGCTAAATAGATGTTTCACCCTCATCTATTTTTCAGCTTTGCCTGCCTGCTTTGCTTTTAGCTCTTCTCTCCTACCCCCCACATCAAAAGAGTATCTGTTTATTTTTAACAAATATACTCATTTAAAATTTATAACATCCATTTGAAGAGTAGAAGTGAAGACTGTATCTATTGAAAACCAGCATTGCTTCTTTTAGAGACACATGTACCCCAATGTTCATTGCAGCATTGCTTATAATTGCCAGGACATGGAAACAACCTAGATGTCCATCAGCAAATGAATGGATAAGAAAGCTGTGGTACATATACACAATGGAACATTACTCAGCCCTTAAAAAGAATAAATTTGACTCAGTTCTAATGAGATGGATGAAACTGGAACCAATTATACAGAGTGAAGTAAGCCAGAAAGAAAAACACCAATACAGTATACTGACACATATATATGGAATTTAGAAAGATAGTAATGATGACCCTATAGGTGAGACAACAAAAGAGACACAGAGGTATAGAACGGACTTTTGGCCTCTGAGGAAGAGGAAGAGGGTGGGATTTGGGAGAATGGCACTGAAACATGCATTTTATCATATAAGAAATGAAGCGCCAATCTATGTTCAATAGAGGATACAGGATGCTTGGTGTGGGGTGGGAGGTGGGAGGGGAATTCGGCATTGGGAGATTGTGTACACCTGTAGCTGATTCATGTCAATGTATGGCAAAACCAATACAGTATTGTAAAGTAGGATAAAGTATAAAATAAAATAAAAGTACATCTGCCATCTCCTTCTTTGATTTTTTTTTTTCTGACACTTGCGGATTTTTAGATACTTGAATAATACAAACTCTCCTGGAAATAAAACCATGATTAGATCCTTTACCAACCACCTGATGACACACAACCATCTCCCAAAATTGCTCCAGATCTAAGACGCTTAAGAGAAAATACTAACTTTTGAGTAATAACCCACCATTCTTCATTTAGTACTGTATCTTCAGGAATTCTGAGTATTCTAAATGGTATTTTTAGAAGTTGAAAAAAAAAGATGAACTGGGATATTTGAGATAATGGCATATGAAGTAACATTTATTTCTGATCGTTAGTATTTGTCTAATAGAGAACTTCACATTCAAGATGATAACAGCAGATTATTTAAAAGGTATATTTCCTGTTTCATTGCTCAAGCTGCAATAATTGGAATAAAAGTGCAAGGAAGAGGTGGAACATATTAAATATATATGTATATGATTATATATCTCTATGTATAGCAGTTATTTGATACATAAGTGTTTATGTATAACCGTTTTAACAGACTTAAAGGTGTAGTGTGACTATATCATGAACCTCCAAAGGCAGTCATGTTTATCCTAAATCCCAAGTGACATAGCATGAAAATCGTGCAGTAAAATTTTTGAATATGACAAACAAATAAAAGAAATAACAAAGATATATCTCTTAACTATACATTCAACAAATTGGAAAATTTAATCAAAAATGATGTCAAACTTAGCAAGCTTTCTAAAAGAAAATCTAATAGGAAATTTACTTTCAGAAGCTTATTTGAAACTCACAGTAAACCTTTGCAGTGGTCATTAAAAATTATCACACAAAGTGTTAACATGAGTTATTAAGAAATCACCAATACAATGGCCCCCGAAGGCAATATTTCATAACATCATGTAACATCTTATTAATTATTTCCTTATTCTTTGCAGATTGATCATTATGCACTCATCTCGTCTCCTCTGTCATGAAATCATGCAGCTGAAAACTAATGTGACTCAATTTATTCTGCTTGGATTGACACAAGATCCTGTTAGGAAGAAAACAGTGTTTGTCATTTTCTTGATTCTTTACTTGGGGACATTGCTTGATAACCTGCTGATTATTGTTACCGTCAAGACCCAGCCCGGCACTTGGGAGTCCAATGTACTCTTTCTTTTCTACTTATCCTTCTCTGATGCTTGCTTCTCTACTTCCATAACTCCCAGAATGATTGCTGATGCCCTTTTGAAGAAGACTGCTATCTCTTTCAGTGAGTGCATGATCCAAGTCTTTACATTTCATTTCTTTGGCTGCCTGGAGATCTTCATCCTTGTCCTCATGGCTGTTGACTGCTATGTGGCCATCTGTAAGCCTCTGCACTAAATGGCCATCATGAGTCATCGAGTCTGTGGTATGCTAATGTCCCTGGCCTGGTTGGGGTTCTGTGTGCATTCATCAGCTCAGATTTTTCTAGCCTTGAGTCTGCCTTTCTGTGGTCCCAAGGTAATTAATCATCACTTCTGTGACTTGCAGGCTTTGTTGAAACTTGGCTATACAGACACCCATGTGACCAACCTACTCTTGGTGTCCAACAGTGTGTCCATCTGTACAGTGAGTTTTGTCATGCTTTATCCTGTGCTATCATCTTGCATTCTCTGAGAAACCACAGTGCTGAAGGAAGGAAAAAAGCCCTCTCGACCTGCATCTCCCACATCATTGTGGTCATCTTGTTCTTTGGTCCTTGCATATTTATATACACTCGCCCTGCAACCACCTTCTCCATGGATAAGAAGATAGCTGTGTTTTATACAGTTGGGACACCTTTGTTCAACCTCCTGATTTATACCCTAAGGAATGCAGAAGTGAAAAATGCCTGGAGGATGTTATGGAGTAAGAAGCTGATGTCAGATAGCAAAATATGAATAGCAATTTCAAGAGTTTTTCAGTGTTTGAACTCACCTAGAAAAAGTCCAGAGAGACCATTCTCGTCTCATTGTGAAGTTACTATAATTCTATCTTAGAGTGTGACAGCCACTGCCCTTAAGATTGAAAAGCAGTGTGCACATATATACTTGTTAGTGTTGAGTCAATCTTATGTAGAGGAGGAGAGAACACTAGGTATAAGAAGGCTTTAAAGCCCAGTAGCTTAGATGCTGTGTCTTTATATCTCTAACTTGCTGTCCACTGTTTTGCTCTGATGTAATCTTGCCCTATATTCTTATATACACAACTTAATAACTTTTTGTTTCCTCAACATTTTATTAAAAGTTTCTCTTTCATCATATCTATTCAATGCACTTCAAATAGCTTTTTTTTTCCTGATTAATACTAGATTCAAATAACTGCAGAAGCTTCATGTAATAAGAGATAGTATATAATCTAGCATTTTTTCTTTCAACTATTTATTATTCAATCCAAATTCTTACCATATGTTTAACCAGATCCTTCCTTCTCAGATGGAGTTAAAATTCTGTCAGTTTTTTCTATCTTAAGAAGGTTTTAATTGTTAAGTTTCCTCTCAGTTTAGCTTTCTTTTAAAATTATTATTATTATTATTATTTTTTACTCTACAATAGTGTTGGTTTTGCCACACATCCACATAAATCCACCATGGATGTTTAGCATTTTTAATAAAACCTACACTGTGCTTCTCATACGACGGAAGTGACTTAATCCACATGCACATTGTGCTCCTAATGTGACTTCTGCTGATCTGGGGACACTATTAAGATTTCTCTTGAATCATACCAATCATGATATTGAAAAAATAATGGTGAACTATTGTAAATATAGTATATACATTACAAATTAGATAGATTTATGTGGGGTTGGAGATAGAGTGTAGACAGTTGATGTTAGTGAATTTCAAATATTAATATATTGAATATGCTGAGTGAGATAAGTCAGAAGTTATGTACACATATATGAATTATGAATTTCCTTTCTTGAAAATAAAAAACTAGAATCAGCAAAATGTTTTTCTGGTAGTTTCTAGAAATTCCAAAGAAGTAATAGAAACAATAGGTAGCACAAAAACCAGTTTTAGTGAAGGAAAATAATTCTGTTTTAGGCACTTCAAAGACAACATACAAATGAACAAGAGGCATATTAAAGATGCTCAATATTACTAAGTATTAGAGAAATGCAAATTCAGAATGGCCATCATTAAAAATGTCTACAAATTATAAATGCTGGAGAGGGTATGGGAAAATGGGAATTCTCCTACATTGCTGGTGTGAATGTAAAATGATACAATAGCTAAAGAAAACAATATAGAGGTTCCTTTAAAAAAAAACTCAATATACCTACTATGTGACCCAGCATATGGATTCTGGATATATACTAGGAGAAAACATGCTTCAAAAGGTTACATGCAGACTGATGTTCACCACAGTGCTGTTTACAATAGCCAAGACTTGGAAGCAACTTAAATGTCAACAGATGAATGGAGAAACAAGATACAGTGTGTGTGTGTGTGTGTGTGTGTGTGTGTGTGTGTGTGTGTGTGTGTGT
>SJYB01006472.1:8634-31141 GCA_006408585.1 Antidorcas marsupialis | reverse complement strand
TGGTGTGCATCTGAGGATGGGAAAGGCAGAAGGCGGCAGCTATCTGGGACTTGCCGTGGGCCAGGCCTTCCTCCACCACACACAAACAGGTACTTTTGACATTGTGTGCAAATCACAACTATGCTGATCACTGATTGTAACCACACAACTCTCCCAACACACCAAGTGGTCCTAAAGGCCACAGGCAGCTCATCCCTTTGAACAGTGCTTGACAGACATTTTGTTTCACAGGTCAGAGCAATTTGAATCCTAAAGCAAATTGATGATGTGTCTTGAAAGCTCTTAGCTATATATGAGATTTAACCAAACTTAGTCAAGTTGTTCAAGAGTTATTCTGATAAGGCAGGCAGAAAAATGCACCTACAATGGTAAAAACACTTCATCCAGTTATACAAAACAGAGGAGGGGTATAGTATTTGCTTCCCAGAGACCTGTGAGAAGATTCCATGGAAATACTACCTTTAAAGAGTTTAGAGATCAAGAAATCAGTGGATACAAACACAGGAAAGCTACTCAGTTATTACTATTAGTGGAAAGCAAATATTGATAACATGAAATAACAGATGTTTTCAGATATCATTTTATCTGATCTAATATTCCAAATAAGAAAGATACATATCTCCTCAAGCTACAGTGAGTAAAGAATTCTCAGCATATGCAAGAAAATAAAGCTATGAAAGGAAAAGAAGAAAGAACATGACATAGAGAAGTGGCCTGAAGACGGTGTTTAAGGGACCAGAAACGAGATGTTAAGATGTAGTCTTTAAGAGGCAAAGAAGTCTTGGTGGAGGTAATCAGAACACAGCAGGGAGTCTGACAAACAGAACCGTAGCTTTAGAAATATAGGCTCTTGGTTTTGTCTGTTACTAGCAATGTGGCCTTGGGTAAATAACTTACACTCTGATTTTTCGATTTTCTCATTTGCTGTAAGTGTGATTCATTCATTCTTTCAGTGAGTATTAACTGAGTACCTGCCATGTGCCAGGCACTGTCCTGGGCACTAGAGACGCATGCCCTGAACAAGTGGTCAGAAATCTCTGCCATGATCATCCTAACAGCCCAGCGCTTGGAGCTGTGTAAGATAAAACTAGATTTTATCCCCAAACGCCACATGGTGTGTCTTCAGTAATGTCTGTTAAGACTGCTATTTTCTGCTGAGTCCCTAGCACTCATCACCAAATCATGCCTCTCTGGTCCTCAATGGAGATTCATAAGGCACAAGTGAGGAGCATGCATCCTGCCCTGTAAAAGTGGACACTCCAAACTGGAGTTATCACCTACCACATGGTCGGACCTGACAACGAGCAGAAACATTTAATCAAGGAGGAAAGAGAGCAGCAAAATGTTGACATATTCATATATTACTAACCATATCTCTATTAGTCCTCATAAAAATCACAAGAATTAATATTATATTGATTTTTACCCATGGAGAAACAGGCTCAGAGAGGTGAAGCAGATTCCCCAAGGCTACTCAGCCTGTGTGTGGCAACGCTGAGGCCCAGACTCAGCTGTGTGACTCTCTAGCGTCACCCGATGACATTCTGCGGCAGGCACCTAACCGAGAAGCAGGGCATAACCCTGAAAAGACTCGGTCCCAACGTAGTTGAGTGAGAAGTTCTCGGTCTGCCGTCCCTGCCGGCAACCTTGTGTGTTTCCCCGACTACGCGGCGGTAAACACGGTGGTGGACAGCGCAGAGGAGCCGGCGCCCGCCGAGGGCTCTCCACCCGCCCTGAGGTTGGAGTCTGCCTACCTCGGGCAGCCACCTCACGTTCCTGGGCCATTAGGGAGGCCGCCGGAGGAGACTACACGCTGAGATTGCCTGGGCACGAGCCGCCCCTCGGAGCGGAATTTCCCCTCTCCACACCTTGGCCCCAGCTCGGCGCGGCGGGGAAGGACCACGCGCTCTGGCGATGGGGCGGCAGCCGGCGGCGGCGCACGGATGGCGACACCCAGGGAGGCCCAGACCCCACGTGCCGGGCAGCGTGAACAGTGCCCAGCCCTACCAGACGTCGGCGCCCTCTGACCTCTGCTCCTCTCCAGTTCAGGAGCCCAGTCACCATCCCGGACGCCCCGGGCACCTGGCGTGCGCTCGGGGCGGCCAGGCAGAGGCGCACAGCGGGGTCCCCCACGCGACCCCACGCCGCTCGCGTCCGGCTCCCGCAGTGCCCTCCACCCCTGCTCCCATCAGTCCCCAGCCGGGAGCCCCAGCACCCACCTCCTCGCGCCCCTCGTAGCGCGCCCACCACTCCCCCCAACCCGGGCATCCCCCCGAGCCTCTAACTAGCTCGCTACCTGTGGCCGCGCCTGGTTCCCGGGCGCCGAGACGCTCCTGTGCAGGACGCTGCCGGCAGCCGGGAGCCCTTGCGACATGCCGGGCGCTGCTCCGGCTCGGCCCGGCCCGCCGCGCAGCCTCGCGGACGAGCGGCCGCGCGGCCCGGCGCGCCCTGCACGCGGGGCGCTGCCTACCGGCTCCCTCGGGCCGCACGCATCCCCGCGCCCCCGCACCTGCGGGCGGCCGCCTCGGCCCCGCCCCCCGGGCTTCCCGCTCCCCCGGCTCCGCCGCGCGGCGCCCGGGTTTNAATTTTGAGATTATGTTGTTTGATGTATACATATTTAGGAATATTATGTATTCCTGCTGGATTGACTCTTTTTTCCTTATGTAATGTCCTTGTATTCCTTTGTCCTTAGATATTTTCTTTGCTCTAATGTCTACTTTATCTAATATTAATAAATATTTTTATCCTTTAAATTTCCAAATATCCATGCCATTATTAAATTTCTTGGGCTTTCCTGGTGGCTCAGACAGTAAGGAATCCACTTGCCTTGTGAAGACCTGGATTCAATCCCTGGGTTGGGAAGATCCCTTGGAGGAGGATATGTGAATCCGTATTCTTGCCTGGAGAATTCCATGGACAGAGGAACCTGGTGGGGTTCCTGTCTATGGGGTCACAAAGAGTCAGGCACAGCCTGGCAACTAAACCACCACCTGGTGTTCCTTCACATTTGTTCCTTGAGAGGAACAGCCCTACTCAGGCTGCCTTCTGACGCTAGGCTGGAGGTCAGGAATGCTGGGCCTGGCTTGTCTTCTGTCAGGTGCTGCTGTGTTTACCTTCCATCCTTCAGGCCCTACTCTAGTTCACTTTCTTCTTGCCAAATATATACGGTCCCTTTAGTGATCTCTTCTTATTTCCTAATAAATAGAGGAGTGGACACAAAAGATCAATGTCATCTTTTCTGAACCAGAAACCCAAAGTGTGTTTTATAGCCTAGGGAAGAGATTTCATGAAGGTAAGTTGAGCAGAAAAATGAAAAGGAGTCCACAGTAGGATGGAGATGAAAGTCATGGAGCCCCTTTCTTTAGAAGTCATCAGAAGTGGAAAAAGTATTTTTTCTAAATTATATGTATATTCAGGTCTGAGTGAGTACACTTTCTGGTTCAGCAAATGTTAAGTCTTCTGTATTATTTCATTAATTTTCTTTACAATGCATATATATATATACACACATACATATATATATAAAATGATACCCATACGACATTTTAATTATTATTCTATGCCATTTCAGTTCAGTTCAGTTCAGTCGCTCAGTCGTGTCCGACTCTTTGTGACCCCATGAGCTGCAGCACGCCAGGCCTCCCTGTCCATCACCTAATGTCAGAGTCCACCAAACTCCATGTCCATAGAGTCAGTGATGCCATCGAACCATCTCATCCTCTGTTGTCCCCTTCTCTTCCTACCCTCAATTTCTCCCAGTATCAGGGTCTTTTCCAATGAGTCAGCTCTTCGCATCAGGTGGCCAAAGTATTGGAGTTCAGCTTCAACATCATTCCTTCCAATGTACACCCAGGACTGGTTGGATCTCCTTGCAGTCCAAAGGACTCTCAAGAGTCTTCCCCAACACCACAGTTCAAAAGCATCAATTCTTTGGTGCTCAGCTTTCTTTATAGTCCAACTCTCACATCCAAACATGACCACTGGAAAAATCATAGCCTTGACTAGATGGACTTTTTTCACAAAGTAATGTCTCTGTTTTTTAATATGCTGTCTAAGTTGGTCATAACTTTCCTTCCAAGGAGTAAGTGTCTTTTATTTTTTGGCTTCAGTCAACATCTGCAGTGATTTTGGAGCTCAGAAAAATAAAGTCAGCCACTGTTTCCACTATTTCCCCATCTATTTGCCATGAAGTAATGGGACCAGATGTCATGATCTTAGTTTTCTGAATGTTGAGCTTTAAGCCAACTTTTTCACTAGGCCATTTTTTTCGTCCCATTGCTCTGCTTTTATTATGATTTGTGATTTAAACTCTGAAAAAAAGAAATCTATTGTAGAGTTTGGATTACTTACCAGTACATGAATTGACGGAATAACAATAGAACTTAAGATAATTACTTAATTGAGCTCAAAATTTTATATATGCATATGAAGAGAGTTATTCACTTATATTTTATTCTCAGCCCCTTGTGGTATTCTGAGAACTTTGATTGAAGCTATATATAAAAGAAATTACATTATTATAATAATTAAACAACTGGTATAATTATGTGTGTACATTTAGAATCCATTAGTCCAGTGGCCATAAAAATGAGTATCCTTATCCCCNATTACTTAATTGAGCTCAAAATTTTATATATGCATATGAAGAGAGTTATTCACTTATATTTTATTCTCAGCCCCTTGTGGTATTCTGAGAACTTTGATTGAAGCTATATATAAAAGAAATTACATTATTATAATAATTAAACAACTGGTATAATTATGTGTGTACATTTAGAATCCATTAGTCCAGTGGCAATAAAAATGAGTATTCTTATCCCCTGGGGAAGAAAATGTTACAATTTCCATTTCTATTTATTTTTATCTCATTGTCATTTAGTTTATATTTTGTGTATATTTCTAAAAGTCATAATACATTAGAATAGCAATGCATATATAATATTTTTACATAATATAATTAGGTCATTGACAGTGTGTTGAAAATTGGAAAATAATTTTGATATTAGATCTTCAGGAATCAGAAAATTATAAAAATTTGCAGTATAAAATGTTACTTAATTTGGGGGAGTTTACCAACCATTTTTTATGAAACCAGTTCAACGGAAGAGAGGCAGAATGTTTAGCATATCCATGTTTGCATGAGTTTGCATTGAGCCTCAGAGACTGAAGCATTTTTGAAGTTGGGTAGAAGACCAAGAGTCCTGATTGGACAGGGGAAAACTTGAATCCTGAATACAACAGAGCATGTTTGCTCCCCTCAGTGTGGTCTAAATTGTTTTTCTTTAAAACATGTCCCTTTCTTCACATTCATTCCCGAAACCTTGTCCTCTGCTTTCCTACTTCTTTTCCCATAGTACAGATCACCTGTTAACATACCATATAATGTACTTGCGAGACTAAAACTTTTTTTTTTTTTTAACATAAATGTATTTATTTTAATTGGAGGTCAGTTACTTTGGATTCATGTTTATTGCAGTTTATCTGTCTTCCCCAGGATGTAATATCAGTTCCATGAGGATAAGTGTCTGCCTGCTTAGTTTATTGACGTAGACTAAGCATCTGTAAGAGTTTCTGAGTCAGGGAGGAATTAAGTCAATGATCAATTGGTTAAATGACAAAAAGCAGAGTACTGGGCAGGCCTACAGGTTTCAAAATTATGTGGTTTTGATTAGCCATTGTAAATAAGCTGTTCTGCAGTTAATGTTACAAGGTTAAGACACGTTTCTGTACATTTGAAGATAAAGTTTTAGACCTAACGTGATAGCTAAAACACACATTTGCAAAAATATATATACAAGTTGATTTGTTTTCTTCATCCAAAATAGAATTATATTCCTTTTCAAAACTTTTCCTTACATAGCTCTGTGCACAAATCCCATCTAGTCAAAGCTATGGTTTTTCCAGCAGTCAGTATGGATGTGAGAGCTAGACCATAAAGAAACTGAGCACCAAGGAATTAATGTTTTTGAACTGCACTGTTGGAGAAGACTGTTTGAGTCCCATGGACTGCAAGGAGATCAAACCAGTCAATACTAAAGGAAATCATCCCTGAATATTCATTGAAAGGGCTTATGCTGAAGCTGAAGCTCCAGTGATTTTTCCACCTGATGCAAAGAACTGACTCATTGGAAAAGACCCTGATGATAAGAAAGATGGGTGGCAGGAGGAGAAGGAGATGGTGGAGGATGAGATGGTTGGATGTCATCACCGACTTGATGGACATGAGTTTTAGCAAGCTCCACGAGATGGCGGGGGACAGGGGAGCCTGGTGACTGAACTTAACTGAAGGTATGCGTATGTGTTATGTATATAATATAATGATTATATGATCATTATACATAGGTCACATTGACAAATATGCTATTTCAATTTCAGTATCATAATACAAATATCATATCGAAATATAATATTATTTTGGTTTCAGGTGTACAACGTAATTATTTGATGTATACTGCAAAATGATCACCGCAATAAGTCTGGTGAACATCTGTCACTAGAAATAGTTACGATTTCCTTCTTGTGAGTCCTTGACTCACCTTCTCTTTGCTGCTTTTCCTTCCTTCTGTCTTTCTTTTCCTTCTTTCTTATTCATTCCCCTTTCCCTTCTACCTTTTCATTTCCCATTTTCTGTTTACCAGGAATTACTGATGAAGCCCTAAAGATGCTACAAAACTGGCCCAGTACATCACTGACTTCTTAGGAGAACCAGTCAAGAGATTGGCTCTCATCCCAGCTTGTGTGGAAGCTGTTGAACAAGCTGAGCAACCCTAATCCAGTCTCAGTAGAGACTCAGTTTATTTGGAGGATTTTATAATTCTGGAACCTACTAAGGCATGTTTGTAAAGCCAAATAATTAATGACAAGGATAGTTACTCTAAAAGGAAGAGAGAATGATATCTCACTTCTCAGATAAATGTGTTTTTGAATCCAGCTTTCTGATCTACTCAGTGTCTACGTGATCAGTTGGACAATTGTCCAGAATCCCTAGGCAGGGGACTGATGCGCACCAGTATTTCTGCCATTCAGTCTTTCAGGGTGTTTATGATACATGGGTTTCCTGTGGGTCAGCTAGTAGGCAGCTGACTGTGGACTGCTAATATTCTCCAGATGGTGTTTGCAGAGTGAGGGAAACAGAATGACTCTACTGACTACTGCAGGTGGGGAGCTATGGGTTCCAAAACATTTCCCCTGATTAAAAGAAACTATGACACTGGGGATCCTTGATTTGTGAATGTCCTGGAAAATCACCAGGATACCCCTTAAGGGAAACACTTCTCAGTCAGGGGGAATTTCAGATCAGTCCATCTGGACCAAGAGAAGGCTACAACAGTACCATGTAAGTCAGTGATGTCAGAACTTCCCCATCTTGTTA
Source organism: Antidorcas marsupialis (assembly GCA_006408585.1). Taxonomy (NCBI): domain Eukaryota; kingdom Metazoa; phylum Chordata; class Mammalia; order Artiodactyla; family Bovidae; genus Antidorcas; species Antidorcas marsupialis. The sequence goes on along the minus strand of SJYB01006472.1, from coordinate 23,769 downwards.
CCATCTACCTTGGTCCAACATGGCCCAAGGAATGAAGATCCAGAGAGGGAGAGAGAAGGAACCTTGCAGAAATGGACACATCTGTACTTCCTGGTAGGTCCCCTGGGCCTCAACAGGGGAGAGGGAAACATTGAATAGGCTAAATATGAGATGGAGCTGAGACTTGACTGACCTGGACTTGTGAAACCCAGAGTGATGGAATGCATGGAATGGCTGCAAGCTGATGCAGGAGATGAGGATGCGGTGGAGTGTGGGTGATGGCAGCCCTGGAGGAGGATGAGCCAGTTCACCTTTGTATCTGCCACGGTCTCAGCGTTTGTGTCTCTCAGAAATTTCATATGATGAAACCCTGATTCTCATGGTTATTGTAACCCTAAGTGGGGGCTTTGTGAGGTGATGGAGTTATAAGGATGGAGCCTCTTCAATGAGATGAGTGCTTTTATGTAAAAGGGACACAGAGAGCTCCCAAGCTGTCCCCCTCACCCCGCCCGTGTGAGGATACAGTAAGTAGTGTGTGACCAGAAATGGCCCTGCATGACCTCGCTGTGGAAATCCAATTCTGTTGTGTTTAAACCTGTGTTATAGCAACCCAGAAGGACTAAGACAGCATCGTAACAATCTTTAAACAGTTCAGTAAACCTCATGCTATTTATACAAAAGTGCGTAGCAATTATATTGTCTGATGTAACACTGTGATAGTTGGCTGACAGTTCATGTCTGGCTTTCATAAAGAATCTTGAGAATTCAGTCTTCTTGGTAGCATGACCAGAATGATGAACAATTGTCTAGTTCTTTGATTCTAATAACTTGACCAGAATAATTGGCTGTGATTCTTAAATAATTTCCTAATGGTCTTATTTGCAATGCCAGCTTCTGCTATTTGTAACTAATTTTAATAAGAGCTTCATTCTCTCAATTGTAGGAGTGAATTTTCTTTTGATTTTCTATTAAGTGAAGATAAGAAATGTTAAGAAATTACCCTCTTAGATTTTGACATCTCTACAGAGTCTGTGTTTATTTTTTTAAGAGGAGACCCATTTCACAGAGCATGCATTAAAAAGCTATAAATTTCAAACAAGCTTGCTATGGGATAGATCATCATGACCACCTCAGAGCTGGCTGGGATGGATGTGGATCTGGCACGTGTTGGTGATTCGGCATCCCAGCACCTTCGTGTATGTGTCAACTTTACGTGAATCCCTATGCAGGCACTTGAACAGCTTATAAAATGCAGAATGACGCACATCTTCATCACTGGACTCCAGGAATGGGAGTGCACACCAGTAAATGCGAGCCTTCAACATCTTCCTCCTTACTGGAACAATAATCTGAACACCCAAAAGATAAAGATTTCTTATGTGTTTTATTAAGATTTGCCTTTTTTTCTTTGCTTCTAATTATCATAGTAAGATTTGGGGAAGACATAAATATATAAAACTCTCTATATATGGATTTTGAAGCCAGTCTATGAAAAAATTATTAGGAATCTAAAATGTAGAAACATAACTCAAGATTATTTTTAACTTTCTCTTTTCTTCCTTCCCACTCTTATCCTTTGATTTGAGGAGAACAGAGGAAGAAGACAAGTGGAACTTCAATAGCATACGTCCTGGGTCACTTTGAAGAAAATGCTGATCTTGGAAATTCTATTCTTTAGTTCTCTTACTGTTGAAAATATTTCAACCACCTATGCCCAGGAAGAGCCAAGCTTTTGGTGGAATTGTGTACAATGCAGGGAAGGGCTGCCCAAGTCAAAAACTGCAGTGAAATTCTGATTCCTTTGCAGTAGAGTCTGTCACTATGAATGACTAGGCTCCTGCTTTATGTAGTAGCAGTCTAGCATATAGAAGTCATGAATCTTTTTCTTACAAAATGAGATAATTCCAAACACCTTACGCATTACAGAGGTCACCTCTTTCATTGATAAGCAAAGCAAGAAAGCCCTCTACTGGATGCTCACCTGGCAGAAATGCCTCTCTATGAATGCTTGAAGGTCTAGTAGATTTTTCACACTCTCTCTGGCACTTGATACGATAGTATCTGAGACTTCTTTCATACTCCGCAGGTCTGTAACTAGATGATACAGAGGTCTATTCCAGGAGTACAGTAACATGAGTATCCACTTACTAAGGTCTTCAATCTAAGCAACCGGAAGAAACAGTCTCGTTAAAATAATAATAATTCAGTGGTTTTGGTAACATGTGACCTTTGCTCAGAGCAGCTGCCCTAAAACACTTGGTTATTCCTATGTGTATGCAGAGATTTTTGAAGATAGTAAAAGCTGAAAAATTATAAAATGTAAGCTATTAGTTTACACTTTGGTTTATTATTAAAAGTCTAGGTTATTTTAGGAACTGATTCTTCTGATGCATTCTAATTTATAATACGAAGAATTTTCTTTTTTCCTCTGAAATTCTACCACTACTCAGAGAGTTCTTTTATGTTTGTATATTTGTGTGAGGGAATCTAAGTGTTTTATGGCAAGTCAGTATGTGCCTGCATAGCCTGAGCCAGGAAAGAGGGATTCCACCTGTGCCCACATCATTATCACCCAGTGATTCATTCATATTAATGAATCAGGTGAGTCATTTTTATTGATGTTTGATCGGTAATGTTTTATGATATTACAGCAAACAGACAATGAAAACACATGATTTTCCTAAACTGGCATTCTCTCCTCAGTTGATCCCAACACCAACCCCCTGCTGATATCAGAACAGTCTGTTTCATTGACACATCTCTGGGCAGAAAACGGCACAACACTGTCTTTAGTAACAGCATCAGTGGGATTCACAATGGAGGGCCACCCCCTGCCCCGCCCCACTGCCAGTTCACTATTACTAGCAGAATTGAGGGTGAAAATCCCAGGGACTGAAGATCTCTAGTTAAAATGCTTGATGTCTTTATAGCCATGAACTGTTTTACTGGTAAAGAACAGAGAACTGGATAGGATTAAATTAGTAATGCACATAAAGTACTTAGTAAAATGTGAGGCCATGTAGTAACTCTCAATAAACTTTAAATTTAAGTGTATTGAACAATCCCTCCTCTTCCTCTTTGACCTTTTTCCTTTACTTGATCATCCTCATTACTAATGAGCTTAATAGAGGAAAAGAATGCTGGTATCATTAAGGAGGTTGTAGAGAGAGAAGATAGTATTTTAAGGGGGGATGCATGTGAAAAGATATTAAATAATGTTAGGAGGAAGGATAATGCACGAAATCGGAAAGGAGAGATCATCATGGTGAAAATTTGGAGTTGCCATAAATGATTGAGGCTTGATATGTAAACTGTGTTGTCCTCAGAAGAGAGGCAATTGTTGTGGACATGAGAAGCAAAGCAATGTTTTATAGGCCATTGTGGGGAGACTTACAAATTAAAAGGTGACAGAAGAGTTATTGAGAATGACGAATGAAGTTGTCACAGAAGTAGAAGCAGAATCAGGAGAGCCTTGAAAGGAAGATGCGGGGGCTCGGGTGGTGCAGTATAGGACTCCCACATAGCAGTCACTAGTAACAGGGAGTGCTCAAAACTGCCATGTGTTTCTTAAATATTCATGAATTTTGCAATCTTATATTTTACACATGGAAGTTCCCATTCATTTCCTGTTTTTGTACAGTATAATAGCTGCAATCCTGTGTCTAATGCTTTGGTTGAACTAAAGCTGTCTGCATGGACAATTTATAGATCTGTTATTTATGTTGCTACTACAGATCTTTAGTCATCCCTTGATTTTGCTGATGCTTTATCAAGTGCATAATATAATTTCTCTTCAGTTGCTTATGGTTCCTCCACCATTTTCTGCATCTACAGTTACCATAGCCTCTAATATTATGAAGCCTGGTAAGCTACATACTCTCATTTGATCTGAAAAACCCCGATGAAGAACCCAGGTGAAAGACTCACCTTCGCCTCTAGGACTTTTGCTCTTTCTTCGGGAGTGTGGAGGGAATTGCTGTGGCAGCTGTTGGTGGCATTGATATAGTACAGTTGGCCCTGGGCATATTTTATATCCTGAAAGTGATCAGGCAATTAGTTAGGATTGTTGGACATTCAGTAGGTGAATCCATTACCAGAACATTAACATGTTTGACAGTCCTGTAATTGTTTTAACAAGCGGGCATGACAAAATTGACAGTCATCCTTTTGTTACTTTTTCTATACATTGTGTCTATAGAAATTATTTTACCTCTAACTTTTCTAAGTTCAACCTTTTCCATTCTCTTTTTTATTATTATCTCTCTTTTATTTTTTAGTATTTGAACCAAATATAGTACTTTTGAACCAATACTTGGTGCTTCCCAGGTGACAGTAGTGGTAAAGAACATTCCTGCGAATGCAGGAGATATAAGAAGACTCAGGTTTGATCCCTAGGTGAGGAGCATCCCTTGCAAGAGGGCTGAGCAGCCTACTCCAGTATTCTTGCCTGGTGAACCCATTGGACAGAGGAGCATGTTGGGCTACAGTCAGTAGGGTTGCAAAGAGTAGGATACAACTGATGTGACTTAGAATGCAGGTATGCACCTATATTTAACCATTTAATCTCTTGTTTACTGTGGGTTAGAGCCAATACATTCCCTTAAAAGGAGTTATACAGTTATGACTCTGACTAATCTCTGAATCAGCACACCAAGAAGCTTAGTGTTTACCTCAGGGGCAGAATACCATGTTGTTTATGCTGACAAAAATAGTACAGCAGAAAAACCTAGCACAAAGTTATAGGAAATGCTAAGCAATGGACTGAGAATAATAAGAGTAGAAAAATCTAGCTAACACATTGATAGAAAAAAAGTAATCTTTAGCAAAAGTTATGAACATTTCAAGAGATTACTTGGAAGAGCTGGAAAAAAATGTACAGTCAAAAATGGAGGATGAAACAAAAACTACTGAGTAAAAAGAACTCCGTGAGTTTAATAGAAACCTTTAGCACCACTTTTTATTAGCTATCTGCTCTACTGTGTGCTCCTTGACTGACCTAAAAGAATAACATACAACTTTCAAATACTTTCATCAGAAACAGAATAACTGTTTCCAATTGTAAACTCCCCTCCTATGGTAGCTCTAAAGCTATTCACTGCAAATCTTAAAACAATAATTTGTAGCATTACAAAAACTACCAGGATTCATTTTTGTGACCAGGATTCAGTTTTGTTTAACATGTTCCATCCACCAAGTTCACTGCAGAGTAGTTCTCATTTATTGGCTATTTATTCTGAGCCTGGAGAAGAAAGCCCAGAGAGACAGTGAAGGATCAGAAAATCAGCATGCTTCCTTTTCCCCAGTCCCACCTAAAAGTGCTTTGTGTCAGGTAGCATTGTGGACTGAATGTGTATTCTTCAACTTCATGTGTTGGAGCCCTAACTGCCAAAGTACTGTGTTTTGAAATGGACCCTAACCCACCAGACTCCTCTGTCCATGGGATTTCTCAGGCAAGAATACTGGAATGGCTTGCCTTTCCCTTCTCCAGGGAATCTTCCAAACCCATGGATAGAACCCAGGTGTCTCACATTGTGGGCAGATTCTTTACCATCTGAGCCACAAGTGAAGCCCATTAGGGTTAAATGAGCTCTTAGGGTGGAGCACTGAACCAATACGTTTAGTGTCTTCATGAAGTGAAACACCAGAGAATTACCTCTGTGTCTCTGTGTCTTTCCTCTATCTCTGTTCCCCACCACCCAACCTGTGTGAGGGCACAGGAAGAATCCAGCTGGGAGGAAAGAATTCTTACGAGAACCTCATCTTGCTGGCACCCTGATCTGAAACTTCTAGCCCCCAGAACTGTAAGGAAATTAATGTCTTTTGTTTATTTCACTGAGTCTATTGTATTCTTTTATGGCACTCTTGGCTGACAAATACAAAATCATTTATTTGGGGAATTTACAAAAGAAAATGAATGAAAGGAAATTGAAACTATTATTGCACTTCTTAGGAATCTTTGAGATTTCACAAAACTGATCCTTTCTTCATATTCCACATCTTATGAGCTGATGGCTTCTCTGACCTGGAGACTGTGTTATTTGAAGTTTGCCTGATGCAGCCTTCTTGTTGAAAGGACAGTATAGCCCAGTCACTTATGCAAGGGTTCCATTGTGGGCCTGGCAGGCTACAGTCTATGGGGTCGCAAGAGTCGGACACAACTTAGCAACTAAACCACCACCACCACAGTACTTACAAACTCATTGAACATTATTCTGGAATGCTTAAAGATGTTGTGGGACAGCCTGGAGGCCTTGAATACCAGTAATGTAAGGGATTCCAGGGGGAGGTCAAACATGTCAAGACAGGAGGATGGGCATGAGTTGCCTTGGCACAGGAGCAGATTTGACATGACCATCAGCAGGAGCAGGCAGGACCCTGTTTAATTAAAAACATGAGCCATTCTGAGATGATCTAGTCATGTGAGGTTATCAAATCCATCCTGTGGAGGGAAGCCTTCTCCTTCCCTGTTGCTCTGAGCAGGAGATGGTACTGTAGATACTGGGTTGGAAAAGAAGGAGTGTTTTCTGTGTCAATTTAAAAGGATGATGATATTTGCACAGATAGATAGATGGAGAAGCATGTTACTCCCTGTAATTTTATATTGCTCCCAGAAGTACTTCTGTGCTCTGAAAACATTTGGAACTTAATTCTGAGCCAGAGTTTTTAGGTCATTTTTTTAAGACAGTTTAATGTTCAGATTCTGCAGACTCTGACATCGAGGCCCTCTAGGAGTTTGTAATTTTTTCACTCTAAATTGACTAACGCTTGCATTTTAGACACTGAAATGACAAGAAAAGTCCAGTTGACTGTGTGGTTTACCAAAACGCTGGTGTAAGAAGAAACACATGACTGACTGATTGCTACTATTGAGTACAAAGAGAATACTAAGAGAAAAGGAATACTGTAATCTGATCCGCTCACTCACCTTAGTTACCCCGTGCATGTTTTTGATACTTTCCCAAAAGCTTTAAAATATCTTAAAATTTGTGTTTCACAAGAACCCTGTGAGATCGCCTTAATCTTCACTATGATCATCAAGTTGTGTTAATGAAAAAGCAGTGACTTGGAGAGGGCAAGTAATTTCCCCCAGGTTCCATTGTTAGCAGATGTAGGTTGACTGGGCACCAATAGTCATCTGTCCACTTCCTGGTATCACATCACACATGCCTGTGGGCTCTCCGTCTGCATGTGTGTAAACGGACCACATCCGGAGCTTGATGACTGTGCTTAGGAGAAAACTATTTTGTCTTTGACTGCAAAACTGCAGTGACCCTAGAATGCTGGCTTTATCCACTTGTTCTGCTCTGTCTATAAAACACTCACTGTTACAGTCTCTGACAGTTATCAGTGTGGGGGCCTGGTTCTCCTGGCTAGCCTTTATTCTAGGCACCTTGACAGCTCTTCTTCTTTTATGCATCTTTAACCTTCTTATTATATTTGTTTCTTCAAGAAAATAGGAAATAAATCTCCAAATGGTAATACAAGAATATTACCTGGACAGCACCCAAGACAACGTCTTCAGCTCTGCAACAAAGCCTGCCCTTTCCTGACTTAGACTATTTAAGGACACAATTTATCTGTCTGGTCAGGAGTACATCCTGACAACCCATGGGGCTTAGTTTCTGAACCATCTCCAAGCGTCTCCTGTTTGATAGGAGAACTAGACCTTCATGCTTCCGTGATGTATTGTAGTATTTCAGAAATTATTCCTAGCCCTACCTTTGGCCAACAGAAGCATAAAATCATAGACTCTTGCAAGCATGATTTTAGTATTACTTTTCCTGTCTGCCCTTTGTAAGTACGCAGAATTTAAGACTAAAGTGAGCAAGAATTGAGTTTGTAAAAGACAACTGATAAAATAGAGATTTTATCCTCCTGAATGAGATCTGAACATGATTCTTTTCTCCAATTCACCAAAGAGTGGTAATTTAATTAAGGATAAGATATTGGCATTTACTAGGTTTTCTCTGCTCTTAGTTAGTATAAAGGGACATTGTATCTAAGAATAAAATGGTTAGCTAAAATTAAGTGATGAAAATAAAAGAAGTGGTTCTCAAAAGGGAGACATATAAGTTGGATAAATTTGGAACTATCTCTCTCATCAACTGAAGAGCTTATTGTGACAGGCAAGGAGAATAATAGCTTGTATAACATGGACATATTTGTGTGCATCTATTTCTATGCACGTATATGTGTGTTATGCATAAATATATGCTTAATTCCTTCTTTGGAAGGAATGATGCTAAAGCTGAAACTCCAGTACTTTGGCCACCTCATGCAAAGAGTTGACTTATTGGAAAAGACTCTGATGCTGGGAGGGATTGAGGCAGTAGGAGAATGGGACGACAGAGGATGAGATGGCTGGATAACATCACTGACTCCATGGAAGTGAGTCTGAGTGAACTCTGGGAGTTGGTGATGGACAGGGAGGCTTGGCATGCTGAGATTCATGGGGTCGCAAGAGTCAGTCACGACTGAGCGACTGAACTGAACTGAACTGAATTTCTTCTTGGAACTTTGGAGCTTATAAAATTCGATTTTATTAGAGGGAGTAAATATAGCAAAACACCTTAATTCCTAATGTAATTGATCATTTATTGGTAGATGACTAACTATATGATTTTTTTATCTCAAAATGTTATTCATGTGTTTGCTTTGGTAGCACATATATTAAAAAAATGGAATAATACTGAGAAGATTACCACGGCCCCTGCCCAAAGATGACACACAAATTTATGAAGCCTTCCATATTTTTCTTTAACAACTTCTGGGGATGAGACGGGAAGGAAGGTGGCAAGGAGATTCAAGAGCAGGGGGACATAGTTATTCCTATGGCTGATTCATCCTGATGTTTGGCCGAAAGCAGTACAGTATTGTAAAGCAATTACCCTTCAATTAAACATCAATACATTTAATTATTAAAACTTTTATTGAGAATCATATAACAGGTTCAGATATCCATTGTATGACTAAAGAGGATCTGACTGGAAACTGTTGGTTTCAATTAGCATAGGTTAGTGATTCATTAACTTTATAGTTGAATGAGAAAAATAAACTAACAAATACTACTGTCTGTGATTCCGTGCCATAGCAAGCTATAATCCTTGTCTGCATTTGCTTTTAGGTGGTTTAGTGCCCAGACTTTAAAACTGAAGCTGTTTCTAAAAGTTCACAGTCGTGAGTCCTGCCCAGGGTGTTTGTTTCTGATGCTGGAGGCTTCTGTTCGCTGGTCACTAAGGCCAAAATTTTCTCTGCTGAGCATTCTCTGGTTCTAACATGTGCAGACGTCTTTATATTTGGGTTTTCTAATTTGATTCTCTTATTCTTTTGATCAAACTACCAAGTCTCTTTATGATTTTCAGACCCTTTTGTGCTTTGATTTTTCTGATGCTCATTAGTGTATTTGCTTCCATGTCTACCTCTCTGAGTAGTTTTCAGCATCTACATAAACCCTACCCTATTCTCTTACTGTCTGGATTTTGATGTTTAGCATCAGCATATTTTATGAACTTCATTTTCCTTCTGGTGAGGTTTCTGGTATAAGCTTAAGCTAGTTGGCTCACATCTGGCTTGTTCCTGTGTTCTCCAAAAAATTAGAGAACTCTGCTTTCTTTCTAGGCAATACTGCCCCCTTGTTTTGATACCATTGCTAATTTTCTGTGATTTCACTTCCTGTCTCATAAACTTTTTCTTTCTCAATCTATTGCAACGTGAGTACTACGTGGCTCTATGTTGGTATTACTATTTTAAGTAAATATCAACCTAGTATAGCAGAGAATTAATGGGAAGAAGATTACCTCAATGTTTTCTTCTAGGGGTTTAATTGCTTAAAGTCTTTTGTTCAACTTTTTAATCCCTTTTTAGTTGGTTTTTGTGTATTGTAAAAGTCAGGGACACAGTTTCATATTTTCAAAGGACAATCCAGTTTTCTCAGTGCCATTTTGAAAATCTTGTCCTTTCCTCACTGAATATTCTTGCTCCTTTTTCATAAGCTAACCAACAATATATGGGTATGATTTCTTTCTAGCTTCTCTGTTCTGTTCTGTTGATCTATATGTCTGTTTTTGTGCCAGAAGCAAATCATTCTGTTTTGATTACTATAGTTTTCTAATACAATTTTAAATCAGCAACCCTAGTCTCAAAATTTGTTTTTCTTTCCCAAGATCACTTTCACTCTTTGGTGTTTAGTGATTTAATACAGCAGAATAGACCAAGAGGAGATGGGAAAGTACACAGAACTATACAAAAAATATCTTAACTCAGATAATCACAATGATTTAGTCTCTCACTCAGAGCCAGACATCTGAGATGTGAAGTCAAGTGGGTCTTAAGAAGCACAGCTGCCTGTAGAGTTAGTGGGAGTGATAGAATGCCAGCAAAGCTATTTAAAATCCTCAAAGATGATGCTATTAAAGTGATCCACTCAATGTGTCAGAAAATTAGGAAAAGCCAGCAGCGACCAGAGGACAGGAAGAGGTCAATCCTCGTACCAGTTCCAGGAAGGGCAGTACTAAAAAATGTTCAAGCCACTGAACAGTGGAACTCATCTCCAGTGCTAGTAAGGTTATGCTCAAAATCCTCCAGGCTAGGCTTCAGCATTATGTGAACCTAGAACTTCCAGATGTTCAAGCTGTGTTTAGAAAAGTCAGAGAAACCAGAGAATAAATTGACGACAGTTGCTGGAACATAGAGAAAGTATGGGAATTCCAGAAAAATATCTGCTTCATTGACCTCACCAAACAGTGTGGATCTCAACAAATTGGAAAACTCTTAAGCAGATGGGAATACCAGAACAAAATTACCTGTCTTCTGAGAAACCTGTATGCAGTTCAAAATGCAACCGTTAGAGGCTGACAAAGAACAATACACTGGTTCAAAATTAGTGAAGGAGTCCTTCAAGGCTGAATATTGTCACCCTGCTGATTTAACTTATATGCAGACTATGTCATGTGAAATGCTGGACTCGATGAATCCAAGAGGCTGGAATCAAGACTGCTGGGAGAAATATCAAAAACCTCAGATTTTTTAATGATACCATGTTAATGGCAGAAAATGAAGAGGAACCAAAGAACCTTTTGATGAGGGTGAAAGAGAGTGAAAAAGTTGGCTTAAAACTCAATATCAAAAAAGCTAAGATCATTGTATCTGATCCCGTCATTTACATGGCAAATAGAAGGGGGAAAGTTGGAAGCAGTGACAGATTTCCTCTTCTTGGGCTCTCAAATCACTTTGGATGGTGACTGCAGACATGAAATTAGACGATGATTGCTTCTTGGGAGGAAAGCTATGACAAACCAAGACAGTGTGTTAAAAGCAAAAACATCACTTTGCCGACAGAGGTCTGTATATTCAAGGCTAAGCTTTTTCCTGTAGTCATGTACACATGTAAGAGCTGGACAGACAATAAAGAAGGCAGAGTGCTGAAGAACTGATGTTTCCAAACTGTGGTGCTGTAGAAGACTCTTGAGAGTCCCTTGGGCACCAAGGAGATCAAACCAGTCAACCTTAAAGGAAATCAACCCTATTTACTCTTCGGAAGGACTGATGCTGAAGTTGAAGCTCCAATACTTTGGCCACCTAATATGAATAGTTGACTCATTAGAAAAGACTCTGATGCTTGCAAATATTGAAGGCAGAAGATAAAGAGGGTGACAGAGGATGAGACTGTTGGGTAACATCACCGATTCAATGGACATGACCTTGGGCAAATTCTAGGAGATGGTAAGGGACAGGGAAGTCTGGCGTGTTGCAGTCTGGAGAATTACGAAGAGTCAGACATAACCTGGTAACTGAACAACAACAACTGTTTTATATAAGTTGTCGACCTTTTTTTTCCTGTTTTGTGAAAAACGCCTTGGAATTTTGAAAGACACTGCAATAAATATGTAGATAGCTTTGGATAGTATGGATGTGTTAACAATATTAATTCTTCCAGTCAATAAATATGAAATATGTTTCCTTTTGTGTCTTTATACATTTCTTTCACAAGTGTCTTTAATGTTTTCATAGGTAGATCTTTCAACACCTTGCTGAAACATATTTCTAAGTATTTTATTTTTTGATGCAATTGTAAATGGGATTATTGTATTTCTGTAATTTGTTTTGGTGTATTAGAGAAGGCAATGGCACCCAATTCCAGTACTCCTGGCTGGAAAATCTCATGGACGGAGGAGCCTGGTGCTCTAAGTGTTGCTAAGAGTTGGACATGACTGAGTGACTTCACTTTCATTTTTCACTTTCATGCATTGGAGACGGAAATGGCCACCCACTCCAGTGTTCTTGCCAGGGACAGCAGAGCACGGTGGGCTGCATAGTCCTGTCTATGGGGTTGCATAGTGTTGGACATGACTGAAGCGACTTAGCAACAGCAGCAGCATGGATAGGTAACTGAGTTTTATATATTCAAATAGAGTTTACAAAAATGCATGCTATTTTTTAAGAATAGACAATTTTCCCCCCAAATAAGACATACAGAATGCCCAAGAAACATGTCACAAGATGCTCAACATCACTATCAGGGAAGTGGAAATCAAAAGTACAAAATACACCACCTCATTCCTGTTTAAATGGCTTTTACCAAAAAGTAAGAAATAAGTGTTGTTGAGGATGTCTAGAAAATGGAAGTCTTAACAGATTATTGGGAGCAATGTATATTGGTACAGCTTCCATGGAATACCTTCTGTAATTATCTCATGAAATTTCACAAGGAACAGTTATGTGGCCATTAACCCACTTCTGTATATAATTCATTTCTGCATATATATTCAAAGGAAATGAAATAATTATCTCAAAGGAAATCCATACTCCCAAGTTAACTGCATCTATATTCACAGTAGACAGAAACAATCAATTATGGGAACAATCTAAGTATCTGTCAGCATGTGAAGAGATTAAAACAATGCAATATTATATATATACATATATATATATATATATACACATACTTATTTTATATAGCCATTGAAAAAGAGAAATTCTTGCATTTGCGGTAACATGGGTGAAAGTGGTGGGCCTAATGCTAAGTAAAACAAGTTAGAGAAAGACAGCTACTGTATAATCTCAAATGTAAGGAATCAAAGGGAAAAAAAAAGAGTAGAACTCAGGAACAGCATATGTAGGTGATTGCCAAGGCTTGGAGAGTAGGGGAAATAAGGACGGGTTATACATCTTAACACATGAAAATTATAAGGTCTGAGGATCTAATGTATAGCAAAATGACTATAACANTTATGTGGCCATTAACCCACTTCTGTATATAATTCATTTCTGCATATATATTCAAAGGAAATGAAATAATTATCTCAAAGGAAATCCATACTCCCAAGTTAACTGCATCTATATTCACAGTAGACAGAAACAATCAATTATGGGAACAATCTAAGTATCTGTCAGCATGTGAAGAGATTAAAACAATGCAATATTATATATATACATATATATATATATATATACATACTTATTTTATATAGCCATTGAAAAAGAGAAATTCTTGCATTTGCGGTAACATGGGTGAAAGTGGTGGGCCTAATGCTAAGTAAAACAAGTTAGAGAAAGACAGCTACTGTATAATCTCAAATGTAAGGAATCAAAGGGAAAAAAAAAGAGTAGAACTCAGGAACAGCATATGTAGGTGATTGCCAAGGCTTGGAGAGTAGGGGAAATAAGGACGGGTTATACATCTTAACACATGAAAATTATAAGGTCTGAGGATCTAATGTATAGCAAAATGACTATAACAAAATTATGTTGTATAATTGATGCTGTCTAAGAGAGTGGGACTTACCTGTGTTCTCTTCAAAAAATAAAAGGTAAACGTGTCAGATGACAGTAATGTGACTTATTAATAAACAGGGAAAATCGTTTCTAATACATATGTAAATGAGGGTCNATATATATATATATATATACATACTTATTTTATATAGCCATTGAAAAAGAGAAATTCTTGCATTTGCGGTAACATGGGTGAAAGTGGTGGGCCTAATGCTAAGTAAAACAAGTTAGAGAAAGACAGCTACTGTATAATCTCAAATGTAAGGAATCAAAGGGAAAAAAAAAGAGTAGAACTCAGGAACAGCATATGTAGGTGATTGCCAAGGCTTGGAGAGTAGGGGAAATAAGGACGGGTTATACATCTTAACACATGAAAATTATAAGGTCTGAGGATCTAATGTATAGCAAAATGACTATAACAAAATTATGTTGTATAATTGATGCTGTCTAAGAGAGTGGGACTTACCTGTGTTCTCTTCAAAAAATAAAAGGTAAACGTGTCAGATGACAGTAATGTGACTTATTAATAAACAGGGAAAATCGTTTCTAATACATATGTAAATGAGGGTCGGCACTATGGCAGAGGGGTAGGTGGAAATGGCAAGTATACTGGAGTGGGTCGCCATTTCCTCCTCCAAGGAGCTTCCCGACTTAGGGATTGAACCATCTCCTGTGTCTCCTGCATTGCAGGCAGATTCTTCAGCTGCTGAGCCATCAGGGAAGTCCTAAAAAAACTACCATATGTCCTAGAAATTCTACTATTGGGCATATACCCTGAGAAAACCATAATTCATAAAGACACGTGTACCCCAAAATTCATTGCAACAGTGTTTACAATAGCCAGGACATGAAAGCAATCTAGATGTGCACGGAGAGAGGAATGGATAAAGAAGGCGTGGTACATCTACACAAGGGAACTTTAATTAACCTTAAAGAGAAGCGAATTTGGGTCACTTGAGCTGAGGTGGATGAGCCTACAGCCTGTCTGTTATGTAGAGTGAAGTAAGTCAGAAAGAGAAAACTAAATATTGTGTATTAACGTGTTTATTGAATCTAGAAAAATGGCACTGATTAACTTACTTTCAGGGCAGGAGGAGAGACACAGACAGAGAATAGATTTGTGGATACAACGGGGGAAGGAGAGGGCAAGTTGAATTGAGAGAGTAGCGTTGACACTTAGTACATTACCAAATGTAAAATATTAATAGATAGCTAGTGGGAAGTGGCTGAGTGATGCAGGAAGCTTACCCAGTGCTCTGTGACAACCTAGAGAAGAGGGGTGGGGTGCATGGTGGGGGGATTCAAGAGGGAGGGGATACATGTAAACTTATGGCTGATTCACGTCATTGTACAGCAGAAACCAACACACTGTAAAACAATTAT
>SJYB01006471.1:33285-61850 GCA_006408585.1 Antidorcas marsupialis | reverse complement strand
CTCGCAGTCCTCCCGGAGGGCATGCTCTGTTCACCATCTGTGCTCTCGCTGGCCTGTGGCTGCTCCTCAGTGATGGCGCCTTGTGCCTGGCGTCCGGCTCCATCCTCTGCTGTCAGCCTCTCACTAATAGCACTTTAAAAATATAAAGATGACAGAAGAAACATGCGGCTGGGAGATTGGACAGAACAGACGAGTGGACGGGTGTGTAGAACAGAGGACAGGATGGCTACGTGTCTGTGGTCAGCAACAGTGAGCTCCGCCTGGCAGGAGAAGTGCAGAGTCCAGCAGACCCTGCCCCGTGGTCACCATCCATTCAAGTCCAGTGGCTTCTGCCCTCAACACGTCTTGATTTACAAGCAGCAGACAGCCTGTGAGATAAGTAAAAAGCACCTTGGTCACTGTCTCCCCCTGTCCAGCCTGTGGCTGCGTGTGCGTGTCCACACCTACACAGACAGCTTCCCTACCTTCCCGTGTCTGTCCGAATCTTATCTTCCATCTGGGGACTTGAGTCCAAGCAACCAGAAATTGGCTTTATGATACTGAACTTTCATTTCTCATTCTCTCCTGGCTTTCTGTTGTTCTTTTATGGTTTAATAATTTCATGATGGAAAGTGAAGTTTTTAAACTAAGGATTGGGGAAGTATGATAGGTGTTAGAGCTGGTTATTCCTGCAAAGGTAATGAAGGGTGAATATAAAAATAACTTCAAAAGAGCCTGAGATGTTTTTAGGTGATAGAGATGTAACGGATATTTCATAATGTAAGCTGGAGGGACTGTTTAATACTTTTCAAATTATTCTAAATGCTCACTTTGAACATCAAAGTACCAGTGTCAAAGACACAAGGGTTATTAACTTGACCTGATATGACATTTACTAGGTTCTTACCCTGATATCTCCATGGAAACTGATCTCCAATGATTAGTCGAGCATTTGAAGTTCTGAGTTAATATGTGCTTTGTAATTTTTTATTTTATTTTTTAGTTTTAGGTCTTTTCAAGCAT
The DNA here is from genome assembly GCA_006408585.1 of Antidorcas marsupialis. NCBI lineage: Eukaryota > Metazoa > Chordata > Mammalia > Artiodactyla > Bovidae > Antidorcas > Antidorcas marsupialis. Next base: position 60,848 of record SJYB01006471.1, on the reverse strand, counting down.
TTGACTGAAGTGTAGTTGATTTATGGTGCTTTGTGAGCTGCAGGTGCACAGCAGAGTGCTTCAGTTACACATACACAGACACTCACTCTCTTTCAGATTCTCTCCCCGTGCAGGTTGTTACAGACTGTTGAGTACAGTTCCCTGTGCTGTGCAGCCGGTTCTTGTTGATTATAGCAATGTGTGTGTGTGTGTGTGTGTGTGTGTGTGTGTGTGTGAACCCCAAGCTCCTAATTTATCCCTCCTCCCCTTATTTCCCCTTTGAGAACCATATTTGTTTTCAAAATATGTGAGTCGGGTTTTGTTTTGCAAATAAGTTCATTTGTATCATTTAAACATTAGATTCCACTTATGAGCAATATCATACGATATTTGTGTTTCTCTGACTCACTTCACTTAGTATGATAGTCTCCAGTTGCCACCATGTTGTTGCAGATGGCATTTTTCATTCTTTTTTATGCCTGAGTAATGCTGCATTGTATATATGTATCACATCTTTATCCATTCATCAGCTGATGGACATTTAAGCTGCTTCCGTGTCTGGGCTACTGTAAACAGTGCTGCTATGAACATTGGGGTGTGTTACTTTCCTCCATAATGGCTGCACCAATTTAGATTCCCAGCATCAGTGTAGGAGGGTATGCTCTTCTGCACACCCTCTCCAGGAGTCATTGTTTGTAGACTTTCTTGTGATGGCCATTCTGACTGGTGTGAGGTGATAATTCATTGTAGTTTTGATGTGCATTTCTCTAATATTTAGCAATGTTGAGCATCTTTTCATGTGCCTCTTGGCCATCTCTGTGTCTTCTTCAGAGAAATGTCTATTTACATCTTCAGCCCATTTTCTAAATTGGGTTGTTTGTTTTTTTTATATTGAGCTGCATATGCTGTTTGTATATTTTGGAGATTAATCCCTTGTCAGTTGCTTCATTTGCAAATATTTTCTTCCATTCTTTAGACTGTCTTTTCGATTTGTTTATGGTTTCCTTTGCCATGCAAAAGCTTTTAAGTTTAATTAGGTCCCATTTGTTTATTCTGTTTTTATTTTCATTACTCTAGGAGGTGAATCCAAAAAGAAATTGCTGCAATTTATGTCAAAGTGTTCTGCCTATGTTTTCCTCTAAGAGTTTTCTAGTATCTGGTCTTACATTTAGCTCTTTAATCCATTTTGAGTTTATTTTTGTGTATGGTGTTAGAGAGTTCTAAATGAAATTAGATGTGTCTGTCCAGTTTTCCCAGCAGCACTTATTGAAGAGACTGTCTTTTCTCCATTGTATATTCTTGCCTCTTTGGTCATAGATTAACCAATACATGCTTTTTTATGTCAGTGAGTTCTCACTGACTGCGCAGTGGAGCTGTACCTTACACTTGTATGGTTGTTGCACTGCATCGTGGCTGTGTCTGGCCCTCATGGGGGCTGGAGAGTCGGACTCTGCATCTCCCGTTTTGCACTGTGAATGACCCACACGGTCACAGAGCCGGTGGAGGGGGGATGTGGCAGCCGTGGGCTCTCCCACCAGCTCCGTCTGGGGAATGTCCTCAGAGACAAACGCCACGACGATTCAGCCGAGGCTCCTCCAGGGAGCAAGATAAGTGAAAAGGGACGAGGCAGCAGCGGGTCTGGGTTGGGCGTCCGGGAAGGAAAGTCTCCTTAAACCTCTGCCCAAGCCCTTCTCCCGCACCTCCTGTCTGACCTCAGGCATTTGCTCCAGAGTGTGAACCTAAGCCCATCCTCTGCATGCAGCCTGTTAGTGTAAGTGCTTCTCACATCCGTACAGAAGGCGCTTCTGTTCACAGCCACAGGCTGACCTGGTGGGAAACCCGGCCTGGTGCTGCCGAACTCGGCTGTCTGTGCAGCACGCCTGCTCCCCCACAGAGAGGAGCCCAGACGGGGCGGGGGGACCAGAGGCGCTGGCTCCTGGCACCTGCAGATGCCCCTGCAGCAGGGGCCTTGCCACACGATCCTACCAGACCCTGGAGCAAACATTGCCATTACCACCTTCATGCTGACAGAGGAAACCAGGCCCAGACGGTTTCTGTCTGTTGTGGTGTCTTTCTGCTCTGAGACTTAGTATCATGAGAGGGTATCTAGCCAGGCTCACATGACCTTTTTCCAGGTCAGTGCAGTAAGCAAACTAGAGATGTAAATACTCCTAGGAAACCAGGAGCTAGAGCGAGGGGTGGGGCCAGTGGGCTTGCTGTCTCCTCTCCATCAGCTCCAGGGTAGCCTCCCACCCCTCGCTTGGCAGAGGTCTGTGTGGAAATGCCACAGAGGTCTCCAAGCAGACCACAAGAGTCCTGGCATGATTTCAGGGAGACTGAGCGTTGTCCACATCAATGCGCCTAATGTATTTGAAGGATTTGATTACTGCCCTGTCTTCATGGCAGAATTCAGAGGCTTGCAGTACAGAAGCTGTAGAACCAGGAACCTTTGGTTCCTGTGAGATGTTGTGTTTTCATAACATAACTGCAGCTCATGTTCATGCATCCTGAAGAACAGAAGACAAGACCTGAAGTAGTGCGTGCTTGGGGACTAGGGTGTGTGTCCTGTCGAGTCTTCAACATGAAACAAAGAACCCTCTGCAATCCAGAACACCATGACTTCCTTAGCAGGAAGGCCCTGACTCCTGCTCCATCAGGAAATCACGAGTCTCCACCAGGCAGTGTTACCATGGGGGTTGGGGCCTTCTTAGAATTCTCTTGCAAAGATCTTGATCTTCATTGACCAAAAAAACCCCACAAACCATTGTGTAATAGTCTGCACCATTGAACAGTGAAGAAGTAGGTATTCTGTATATTATGATTAAGCCATTCATTAAATTATACACTCTAAAAGTATTACAGGACTTCATTTTGAATGGTCTGCAACCCAGAAGCTGTTACATTTTAGAATGCACCCTCAGGCCTGTAAACAGTCTGGGGAATGGCTTGAGCTGTGCGCATCTGGGGAAAGTGATTATTTTTCTGGTCACTTTTGGTTGCAGTGGTGTCACCCTCCTGTCTCTCCCAAGCCTCACATTCAGTGAGTTAAGTCTCCTTTCACAATGTGTTAGGTAAGTGAACTTGAAAAATATTTAATTCTGTCAACATTTAAAAATCTCTCCACTCAACAACTGTGTTAGCATCTTCAGCCATCTCCCCACTTGGGAGTCCTTCCCATTCGAGTTCGCCCTGCATAAGACGTCCTGCACTGCAATGTCGTGCCCACCGCTGTCCCCCGGGACCTGTGAGAGGCTTGCAGTGCATCCTGGCTCTGTCAAGCACTCTGTGTAGGCTGAGCAAGGTGCCTCCGCCCTGAGCCAAGACCCATCCTCCTGGGCCAGATCTGCCATCCCAGCTACCCCCCTTCCGCCAAAGCTCGCTTTCCTCCAACCAAATCAGCCTGCTGCTGCTGCCCGGACATCAGGCCTCACCCACTCTGGTTCTCTGTTCCCCTCTGCATCTGCCTCACCCAAGATCCCACCATCGTCTGGGGGTGGACCTTCTGGACCACTTCCCCGCAGCCGCAGCCACTCCATCCTGTGTTCTCTTCTCTGCCCGACTCTCTGGGCCCTCAGGGAACTTCCATCTGGGGTTTGAGCAGCTCCCGTGGCTGCTCCAAGGCTGCCCTGGAAGACAGCACGCCTCCCAAGCAGAAGCTCCCTTCTGAGCACGAGGCCAGCTGTCATCTAACCTTCTCAACTCAGAGCAAAACACTCTAGGTGACAGATGGACAATGGTAAAGCAACTTGTCCAAAGTGCGTGCTCTGGACATGTGCGTTTCTGGTTCATAAACAAGACACCTGGTGTTTCCCTGAAAGATGCTAACACCCGGCTCCTTCATGTTGTGTGGTGGGAGCCATGGTTATCTGTGGATGCAGCTGCCACACACTTCTCTTTGAATTTTGCCATCCGGGGCTTTTTAAACAGGAAAACATACCTGTATATCATGTGTCCATTAGCATCACCCAGCTGTGTTTTGAATAAAGTTTTGACTGCAGTTCATCCATCAACATCAAAACAGAGGCCCCCATAATAATGACATCTGAGTAGCCCCCACAGTGGGGAAGTCTCAGCCTGCAGAGCTCTAAGAAAGGATGCGTTTACGCCATAGCTTGGTCAGCCACAACGCCACGATGCCCCTTTGAGGAAGGGGAGAGCTTCAGTTATTTTATTAAAGTTGGGAGTGTGGTGAAAATTCCATCTCCATATGTGGAAGAGACCAAAGGTTGCAAAAAGCCAGAAGAGAGATGAATGGTGATCAAGAAGCAGCATATGGATTTAGTGTGAATGATAAAAGTTGAGTGTGGCATGTGAGAGATCGTGATAGCTGATGTTTATCTAATGTGTGCCAAGCACTGAGGACTGGGTGTGTCCATTAGCCCATTGAGTCCTCAGAACACTCCACGAAGTGACCAGGATCCTGCCCCCATTTACAGACAGCAAGGCTGGGGCCTAGTGGAGCTGATGGTGTTTGGGTGATTCTCAGTGACACATGGCCACTGGGACAGAGAGACACACCTGCTCTGGTTCCAGCTAAGCTCAGCTGTTCCGACGCTGCTGGAACCAATGTGCACTGAGGCTGCCAGGCCCAGGGGTGCTGCTCAGCTGTGGGTGGGCACTGGGGGGGCTCTGCCCTCTGGAGCCCTGCCCTGCACACACTCGAGTGCGAGGGCACTGCGCTCTCGCTCCGAATCTGCCTCTCAGCTAGCGTGTGATTGAACATGGCTCTTCCGCTTGCCTTGTGTCTTTTCCTAGGGTTCATGGTCGGGCTCCCAGGGAAGCTAAGCCTAGGGGGTGATTGTAGGGGTGCCCACAGTACTGGGTCACTGTCCTCAGTCAGCTCCACTGCCCTGCCTGCCCCAGATTCCAGGAGGGACTGTCCAGGGCTGGGCTTGCATACCCGAACTGCCCCACAAACCTGAGGCAGAGACCAGAGGGGGCTGGGTCATGGGGAATCAGGCAGATGAAGTTTAGTCAATGGGACCAGAGCCCGTAGGGGGTTGTGAGCCTCAGAGAAAGGAGACCCCCCCCAGGCCGCCTGCAGCTCTGCCGAGGAGAGAGATCCACTGACATGAAGAGGGGAGCACATGTTTGTGGAGCAAGCTGAGGTCTGAGATAGGCCAGGAGGTGGTCTGACAGCATAATTGCTCTAAATGAGTTTAAATTTGCAGATGAATCCTTGCAAGGGGCTGAGGAGCTTGTAGGTCTAGTCACTGACATGCTGGCCACTGACACACTGGCAGGAGGAGTTGGAGAAAGCAAAGAGATGCCAGAAGACTGGGGTGGAAAATACCGTCTGGTTTCCAGTCAGGAAAGGAGTAGGTTCTAACGATCAGGCGTAATCCAGCGAGATTGGCGTTCACCACAGGCAGAGCTGTAGAGCCTGATTCTGAGACTCAGCCTGTGACTATTCAGAAAGAAAAGCCAGGATTCTGTGATGGAGCTTGGAGTTACTCAGATCACACAATGCCGCACACCCACATTTCTGTGTTTATAGACATAACATACCCCTAGATCTTGAGTCTATGAAAGCAGAGGGCTATTTGAAAAAACAGCTTTCTTTATGAAAAGGGTGGTGGTGGTAGAGTGGACATCCCGGAGGTGGGTGACTCTGATCGCCTGACCACCCATCTGCCAGCCTGGAAAGTGTCCCAGGGTGTGGCTCTGCCCCACATGGGTGGACACAGCAGAGCTGCCACCAGAACAGAGGGAGGGCATGCCTCACTGTCCAGTGAGGAAACACCCAGGACAGAGGAGCTCGCCCGGAACTGACTTCAGGTGTCAGACATGCTCGGGGGTGCGTTCTTCTAGAAGTCAGGTGGTGCAGAGTTCACCAGAAGGCAGACACGTGGATGAGGAAAGGGAATGGGCCCCTGTGGACACAGTGAAGCGCTTGTCACAGGAGCTGAGCAAACCGCAAGGGGCGGCTGGCCAGGAAGCTGGGATGAGGGGGTGCCCTCAGGGCCGGGCTGGCCACCCGCATCCCCTAGAAGGGGCCGGTGCTGACGGGGTGTCTGCACCTTGGAATCTATCATCCAGTGCAGGCCCAGCTGCAGCACCAGGATAAGTACACCCTCAGGGATGTGCAGGGTGCTGGGGGCACACCAGGAGGCTATCCAGCCAGTGCTGAGAAGTCAGGGGAGGTTTCCTAAAGGAAGCAACTTGTCATGAATTAGGTAAATTCACCTGCCAAGGACTGGAGGAAAGAGTCCAAAGTCGCCGAGAATGGAGAAAGTTTAAGGACCTGGTCCCATTGGAACCAGCCTAGGGGCGGATCGTGCTGGTGCCCACGGTCCATGGTCACTGTGGGGAAAGAAAAGGCAGAGCCGCCTAAGATGAGCAGGATCTTCCAGGGGAGTGAAGTGGGGGCCCCGGGGTCTCAAGGAGCCTGCGGGCCCCAGGAGTGCGGTGGCACACATGGGCTCAGCGTGTGTCTCAGCCGAGGCTGCTGGCAAGAGCAGTGACGGGGACATGGCGCCACGGCCTTGGGGGAGATGTATGAAAATGGCTAAGATTCTCATGTTCGGTTAATTAGCAATCATTCCATAATATCCTGTAATGTTCTGTCCCCAGTGCAGCTTCTCTAGTTCTCCCAAGAACGTCTTTTATGACTTTTTCCAACTTTCATAGCCTTTGCAACGTTTACTTAACTTTTCAAACCAGGACTCGGTCAAGTTTCATGTGCTGGCCTTTTGTTATTTCATCACTTCCATGTCTTTAAACGTGGTGTCTCTTGACAGAGTCCAAGCAGGTCTATAGTTTGCTCCTTCTGCCTGTTTTCTCCACACAGAAAGTCATATCTGGATTGGACTCAGGCTAAACCATTTTGGCAGGAATTCATCTCAGGGGCCCTGTGTCTTTCAGGTCACCTCGCATGGTGAGGCACAGGGTGGCGAGTGTCTTCACTCTCAGTGATGCTGAATCATGGCACTAGTCGTGACGACCCCCGTTCCCATCAGTAGACAGCCTCCTCCTGGGTCGGGTGGCAGCTCAGCTCTGCATAAGCAACTTGTTGGCCAGCAAACTTCACCCAGACCCGTGTGATGCAGTCATTGTGCTGGTTTTGTAAACGGTGTTGTTCTAATGGGACCAGTCCTTCCAGATTTCTTAGCCTCTAGCTATCAGGACTCTTCCTTTCTTTTCTCTGTCTCTTTTTTGAGTATTATTATAAACTCAAAGATTTTGAATTCTGAGTTTTTGCTCAGAATTTATAGCATTTGCTTTGTGCCTACAGCAAGGACTGTCTCGTTTGCTGATCACGTCAGCTCAACACATGATGAAGATGAGAAACCCCGAAGTCTTGTTCCAGCCTGGACTTGAGAGGGTTTCCATAGGCAGGTGGATGATCCAGATAGTCTCAGGTCTCCCAGGAGGAGGTGGATGGGGGCTGGATGACACCTGGGCGGAAGCAGCACGGGTTTCCTGAAACACTTAGATGACCCCAACAACATAGATACCTGTCTGTATTTTAAGGGGAAATCTGTTTTCACAACAATGAATGGATAGGTAAACATCAACCTCTGACACAGCGGGGCAGGCCAGTTGGTGATGCGTACATGCTAAGTAGCCTCAGTCTGTCTGACTCTTTGCAGGCCCATGGACTGTAGCCCGCCAGGCTCTTCTGTCCGTGGGATTCTCCAGCAAGAATACTGGAGTGGGTTGCCATGCCCTCCTCCAGCAGTGGGCTGATACATATTTTTAATTTGATCAGCAGAGATTTACTGACTTACTGTAAACAGTTTTGTGGGCTCTAAATTCTTGTTGGTCCTGCTTCCATCCCCCTCTTTTCCAGCTCCTCTCAGTAGGTGGAGATGGGTCTCCTAAATGGGAAAAGGGTGGGTGCTTCTGCGGTGCAGAGCCCTAGGGCCCATCCTGGGGGCCGCCCCACAGGCGCTGACTCAGGACAGGGTGGACCTGCACTCTCAGCCCCCGCAGCCCTCCGTGTGCTTGCTGACCTCTGCTGACGGTGTGCCCTGGGGTCTGACCACCAGCCGCTCGACCTGCCTCTGCCCGCCCCTGGCCCCCAGGCTCTGGCTCCCAAGCCCTGCTCACTAGCAGTCTTGACTGGTCAGAACTGCCTGAAGCCCAGGCAGCTGGGCCTGTGTGTTGAGATCACTCTGTAGAATCCTAGTCTCTATAAATGTGCCAGACAAGCACGCCCGGAACCTGGGTGGAGGGAAAGGAGAAATAGGCCCCTTGTTTGGGCTGCTCCTGGTCCTTGAAGGGGTTCCCGCAGGTTCATCTCCTTTAGGAGGCTGCATCACCTGCATGTACCCAACCCTGCCCCAGAGTGAGCCTGAGGAGAGCAGAAATAGCCTTCACGTGGCCTGAAGTGAGCAAGCAGCAGTGAGAAGTGGTATACTCTTACTGTACACAGAGGATTCAGTGAGTTCAGTAACACACAGCTGAGTGCTTCCGCGCTCACGTTAAGGACGCAGTCAGCCCAAGGTGCTCCCTTCTCATACTTTCCTGAGGGCAGCGCTCAGAGGCCCCCATAAGCACCTCATCCCTGGAGTGACTCCTCCAGGGGAGGGTGACGGCACCCTGGGAGGACACACAGGAGCGGCTGCAGACTGTGCTCTCTTCACGCAGCCTCAGGGGCTTCTCGACCTTCACCCTGCTTATGTGAACAAGAATCTGCTCCCGAGAGAGTCCTGCCTCTTGCCTTGCTCTAATTTTTAGATTTCCAGGAGATTTCAGTGAGTTTATTAAAATGTCTCTGTTGAGCACCAGCTGTGCTTCCGGCCTCGTGAGACACTTCTGCCTGTCCCTCCTGCCGGAGCCCAGGAACACCATGGGAGGGTGGAGTTTTCCAGAAGTTTTGAAAGTAAACACATTGAGCTGTGTAAGTCAATGCAGCAGAGTGCAGTTCCACCTTTGAAGGGAGGGGTCCCTGCACGTGCTGTCACGTGGGTGGATGCTGAGGACGTTCTGCCCAGTGACGTGAGCCTGTCAGAGCAGGACGGCCATAGTGGGATACTGCCTCCAGCAGAGACCTGGGACACACAGACTCACAGAGAGTGGCCCAAGGGGCTGGGGAGGGGCTGGGAGTGAGTGCTTACTGGGGAAAGTGTCAGTCTTGTAAGGTGAAGGGCGGTGTTAGCCCACAGCAGTGTGAGTGCGGTGGACACTGCTGACACATGCCCTCAGCCACAGTCACGATAGCAAAGTTTATGTCTTCAGTTCAGTTGCTCAATCGTGTCCCACTCTGCGACCTCATGGACCGCAGCATGCCAGGCTTCCCTGTCCATCACCAAGTCCTGGAGCTTGCTCAAACTCATGTCCATTGAGTCAGTGACGCCATCCAACCATCTTGTCCTCTGTCATCCCCTTCTCCTCCTGCCCCCAATCTTTCTCAGCATCAGGGTCTTTTCTGAGAGGTGGCCAAAGTATTGGAGCTTCAGCATCAGCCCTTCCAATGAATATTTAGGACTGTTTTCCTTTAGGATTGACTGATTTGAGCTCCTTGCAGCCCAAGGGATTCTCAAGAGTCTTCTCCAACACCACAGTTCAAAAGCATCAATTCTTCAGCACTCAGTTTTCTTTATGGTTCAATGCTCACATCCATACATGACTACTGTAAAAACCATAGCTTTGACTATATAGACCTTTGTCAATAAAGTAATGTCTTTGCTTTTTAATACACTGCCCAGGTTTGTCATAACTTTTCTTCCAAGGAGCAAGCATCTTTTAGTTTCATGGCTGCAGTCACTATCTGCAGTGATTTTGGAGCCCAAGAAAATATTGTCTCTCATTGTTTCCATTGTGTCCCCATCTATTTGCCATGAAGTGATCAGACCAGATGCCATGATCTTCATTTTTTGACTGCTGAGTTTTAAGCCAGCTTTTTCACTCTCCTCTTTCACTTTCATCAGGAGGCTCTTTAGTTCCTCTTCACTTTCTGCCATAAGGGTGGTGTCATCTGCATGTCTGAGGTTATTGATATTTCTCCCAGCAATCTTGATTTCAGCTTGTGCTTCATCCAGCCCAGCATTTTGAATGATGTACTCTGCATATAAGTTAAATAACCAGGGTGACAATATACAGCCTTGATATACTCCTTACCCAGTCTGCAACCAGTTTGTTGTTCTATGTCCAGTTCTAACTGTTGCTTCTTGACCTGCATACAGAATTCTCAGGAGCAGATAAGGTGGTCTGGTATTTCCATCTCTTGAAGAATTTTCTGTTTGTTGTGATCCACACAGTCAAAGACTTTGGAGTAATGAATGAAGCAGAAATAGATGTTCTGGAATTCTCTTGCTTTTTTATGATCCAACAGATGTTGTCAATTTGATCTCTGGTTCTTCTGCCTCTTCTAAATCCAGCTTGAACACCTGGAAGTTCTCAGTTTATGTACTGTTGAAGCCTGGCTTGGAGAATTTTGAGCATTACTTTGCTAGTGTGTGAGAAGAGTGTAGTTGTGCGGTAGTTTGAACATTCTTTGGCATTGCATTTCTTTGGGATTGGAATGAAAACGGACCTTTTCCAGTCCTGTGGCCACTGCTGAGTTTTTCCAAATTTGCTGGCATGAGTGCAGCACTTTATAGCATCATCTTTTAGGATTTGAAATACCTCATCTGGAATTCCATCGCCTCCACTGGCTTTGTTAGTGATGCTTCCTGAGGCCCACTTGTCTTTGCGCTCCAGGATATCTGGCTCTAGGTGAGTGATCACACCATCATGGTTATCTGGGTCATAAAGATCTTTTTTGTATGGTTCTGTGTGTCGTTACTACCTCTTAATATCTTCTGCTTCTGTTGGGTCCATACCATTTCTGTCCTTTATTGTGCCCTTCTTTGCATGAAATGTTCCCTTGGTATCTCTAGTTTTCTTGAAGAGATCTCTAGTCTTNGGCATGAGTGCAGCACTTTATAGCATCATCTTTTAGGATTTGAAATACCTCATCTGGAATTCCATCGCCTCCACTGGCTTTGTTAGTGATGCTTCCTAAGGCCCACTTGTCTTTGCGCTCCAGGATATCTGGCTCTAGGTGAGTGATCACACCATCACGGTTATCTGGGTCATAAAGATCTTTTTTGTATGGTTCTGTGTGTCGTTACTACCTCTTCTTAATATCTTCTGCTTCTGTTGGGTCCATACCATTTCTGTCCTTTATTGTGCCCTTCTTTGCATGAAATGTTCCCTTGGTATCTCTGGTTTTCTTGAAGAGATCTCTAGTCTTTCCCATTCTGTTGTTTTCCTCTATTGCTTTGCACTGATCACTGAGGAAGGCTTTCTTATCTCTCCTTGCTGTTCTTTGGAACTCTGCATTCAGATGGGTATATCTTTCCTTCTTTCTTTGCCTTTACCTTCTCTTCTCTTCACAGCTGTATGTAAGGCCTCCTTAGACAGCCATTTTGCCTTTTTGTATTTCTTCTTCTTGGGGATGATTTTGATCACTGCCTCCTGTACAATGTTACGAACCTCCGTCCATAGTTCTTCAGGCACTCTATCAGATCTAATCCCTTAGAAAGAAAACCTTATGGACCTGGACCTGAGTAAACTGTAGTTCCTTGGTCAAGAGATTTTCATACCCTGAGCTGAAACGTCTCCAAAGGAACAAGGATTGGGCCCAGGCAGTTCCTCAGCAGCAGCGATCACACGAGAAGGAGGTTAGGTAGGGCCCCTCAGGATCAAAACAGAACTTCCACGTAAACCTTCAGGTCTAGGTAAAAAGTGAGTCACTATAGAATACCATAGTATCAGCTACACAAAAGCTTGACCTTTTATCACACATGACATGTTGCTAGACTGTATATTCGAGAAAAAAGTAACAGAGGGCAGATACAGGGAATGAGCAATATTAGCAAATGGATAAACAGGCAGAATTATTTTGTAAGTCTAATTAGTTGTTGAGGATTAAAAATAACCTCTTAAATCCTTATTTGAATAATTGAAAGAAATTATTTCCTTAGGATAGAGTGTTGAGCCCCTTCTCTGCCTCAGCAAATAACTTTAGTAAAGACAAAATACATAAAAAGGGCGATAAGAAACACTATATAGGATTACACATATGTTCAACCTGGAACATGCCATCAGCATGAGCTAATATGCTCCTTACAACATAAAGCATTACATTCTATAAAATCCAGAGGAGAGACTGACAAATCTACAGTGGTAGGTTTCAATTTGTTTTTTAGAGACAAGTCATTAAGCCAACACAAAAATGGGACTGTAGATGATATGAGCAACACAATGACAAATATATCAGTAACATAATAATGTATCAATAAATATTAAATAAAACATTGTAAAGCACAGAAAAAATGTTTTCAGAAATCAACCACAAAAATTTTAAAGAGTAATGTGATGACACTACTTGCTCTAAACATAATGCAATTAAATTAGAAACCATATATGAGCAAGCACACCTTACATTTAAAAAACAATCAGATGCTAAAAGAAAATTGTCTTCTATATGATTCATGACTTAATGATGCCACGGTGAACATTATGAAGTATTTGAAATTAATGTCAAACAAACTCATATCAGTACTTGTGGGAATAAGGCTAAAATATTTATTGAAATTTTTCAAATGCACAGATTTTTAATTTAATTTTTTAATTTGATTTTTAACAATGACAGGGGTAATGGAAAGTAAATGAGTTAAGTAAATAGCAAAATGACCTAGAGAAAAGAACAAAGCACAGCTGATAAAGAAAATCATCAAGGTAAAAGAAAAATTAATCAAATTGAAGAAGCTCTCTCAAAACTGCCCAAAAAAAGAGGGATGGTACGGGGAGAGAGGTGGGAGTGGGGTTCAGGATTGGGAACACATGTACAGCCGTGGCAGATTCATGTTGATGTATTGCAAAACCAATACAATATTGTAAAGTAAAAAAAATAATAATAAATGATAAAATTTTAAAAAGAAAAATTTTAAAGTCACAGTAGAATTTTTAAAAATCATAATACAATGAGCAACTTCATGATAATAAAATTTAAAATTTGGATTAAAGAGGACAATTTTGAAATTAGCTGAAGAATAAATTGAGAACCCACATAAACCAAATACTAGTAAATAAACCTATAATAAAAATTCTGAATCGCTGCCCTTCTTGGGGGAGAGGAGCAGAGAAGGAAGAGATTGGCGGGGGAAGGAGGTTATAGCCAGCAGGGGGTGAGGGAGCCTCAGGGGCAGACAGTGCTGTGAGCAGCGTCTTCTTAACACCAAAGTAGGCCAAGGACGGTACAGCGAAAGAAGACTGCAGGCCAATTTCATTTCTGATCACAGGTGGGAAATATTCAATCTAATGTTTGAAAGCCATTGAACGTACGTAGTAAATTAAAATAGGTAAACACAGCAAATATGCACATACTCTTAGTTTCAATGCAGTGATTACTCTTGACCAAGTAAGACTGATCTTGGGGATGAAATAATGGGTGGATATCAGAAGATGCATCAGACCACAGGCTTAGAGGCGACATGAGGCGGATCTGAGCTTGGGTCAGGATGGACGTTTTACTTCCCAGACACGCAGAAGCAGCTCGCGTACTGGAGGCTGCCTGGCACCCCCATCCTCTGGGCACTGCACTGCCTTGTTCCAGAGAGTGTGGGCATCTCCACAGCAGCCTCCATTGCCCATGGTGAGCTCACAGGGCCCCAGACCACGTTACTCATCTTTATGGTTTCAGCCCTTGATAAAGGAGATGCTAGCTGATGCCAAGAGAATGAAAGCCTAGCTTAACTGATAACGTGAGAGCTGCAGAGTGCTCCGCAGTGCTGAGGGCTGCCCTTTGGTGAAACATTCTTAACACAACTTCTGAGAAGTAATTCCTGAAGACGTCTGCAACCACAACGATGCCTGGGGGAGGCGTGTCAGCTTGATCCAAACCAGCCTTCGGCTCAGGCTGTGAGCAGAACTGGAGACAGGGCCAAGCTTTCCCCTCCATCGTGTGGAGGGTGCTCACCATGGGTTTCCCCCAGCACCCTTCCTCCACGGCAGAAAAGCAGTGTAGTACTCAAAGTAGTACTCATCTGACTCAGCCAAGGTGACTGGGTCATTAACTGTGGGTTCAAAAGTAGATGCTCAGAGTATATACTATTGATTTATTTAGAAATATATTAGATATATAACGTGCAGTCTAAGGTACAGAACATGCTAATTAGATACATGGAGATATTGCAATGTGATCGCCATGGTAGCAATAATTAGCAACTCTGTCATGCCACATAATTCTCCTTTTTGCACTCTGTGGTTGAATTTCTTTTTTAAATTCTGTTTTATTGATGTATAGTTGATCTACAGTGTTTCTTAGTTTCTGCTGTACACCACGGTGACTCAGTTACACATATATACACATTTTTTTCATATTCTGTCCCATCATGGTTTATCACAGGACATTGAATGTAGTTCCCTGTGCTATACAGTAGGACTTTGTTGTTCATCCATTTTCTGTATCACAGTTTGCATCTGCTAATCCCAAAGTCCCAACTCATCCCTCCCCCACTCCATTCCCCCGGGCAACCACGAGTCCGTTCTCCGTGTCTGTGACTGAGTCTGTCTTGTAAATCAGTATGTTTGTGTCACATTTTGGATTTTACATGTAGATGATGTCGTGTGGCATTTGTCTTTCTGTGCCTGGCTTACTTCACTCAGTGTGATCATCTCTAGGCCCATCTCCCTTCTTAGTGGTTGACGTAATTAAGTTCTTGTCTCTCAGTGAGTTGAAGATAACACGGTCGCCTGTCTTCAGTCGCTGATCCGTGGTCTGTGCTCTAGGGCTTACTGGCCGCTTGGTGTTGCTCACTGGGCTTACTGTTGCGTTAGAACACACTTTGGATTCTTCATCTGTGCCTTTGCTGTGATTTCCAGGTGGACACTGGTCAGTATTGTGCTGAAGGTGGGGAGACAGTTTATACCTGAAAACATAGTTCATTTTTAATGAGAAGGTTTATGTGACAGCATGGTAACGTAAATCACTGCAGTACAGTTTCCCTTTGGGGATAATTTTATTATTCATTAACTGTTTCAGTGTATGCTTTGAAGATTCTCTGCAAAAGATTTTAATCCCTCAGTGAGCTCTGATTCCTCTGAGTAGAGTTTCATTTGGACTTTAAAACTGGCATTAGAAATTGTCCTTGCTAAAAATAATAAGAAAACAATAATGCAGTTTGAATATTGAAAAGCATCATTACATTTTTCACATCCATATTATGTTTATTCTTGATTAAATGATAGTGAGCATTTTTCAAATTTACGATTTAAAAATTGAAGTATAATTGACATACATCATGTGGGTTTCAGGTGTACAATAATGATTTTTTATTTGTATATGTACCATATGATCACAATGTGGCCATTTTTAAAAACTGTAATGACTTTTGACTGTGCCGGGTCTCTGTTGCTGTGTGAGCTTTCTCTAGCTGGGGTGCACAGGCTTCTCACTGTGGTGGCTTTTTTTCTTGCCGAGCGCGGGCTCAGGAGCACAGGCTCGTAGCTGCAGCGCACGGGCCTAGCTGCTCTGCGGCATGTGGGGTCTTCCTGGATCAGGGGCTGAACCGTGTTTCCTGCATTGGCAGGCAGGTTCTTTACCACTGAGCCACCCGGGAAGCCGAGAATTGCATCACTGCATTTCGTAGAGGAAATTAGGCGTGTTTATGTCACATGTGTAAACAGGCATGCCCTTCCTAGAACACAAGGAAGTTGAGCTGATACGCTTTGCCAACCAGGAGACTGTCTTAACCAATGGGAGTCTCCTGAGGGACGGAGCTGGGATTATGTTCAGAA
The DNA here is from genome assembly GCA_006408585.1 of Antidorcas marsupialis. Lineage (NCBI taxonomy): Eukaryota > Metazoa > Chordata > Mammalia > Artiodactyla > Bovidae > Antidorcas > Antidorcas marsupialis. Next base: position 45,137 of record SJYB01006471.1, on the reverse strand, counting down.
ATCCTGGACCCACAAGCTGTGGTTGTGGTGCCTCCAGCAAACCCAGAGTGTCTCCAGGCTCAGGGACGTGGTATTTAAAGGAAGACTTGGGCTACAGAGCCCAGTATAGGATCACTCTTCCATAAGATCCAGGGAAGTTTGCACCCACCTCCGTACTTTGTTGAAAAATCAAAATCAGTCGTATGAAGCCTGCACCTCTATCACGAACACATACACAAGTTTCTTTCCACTGAAAATCAGCTTTCAACTGAAGTCTCCAAAGAAAAACAGAACGACCCAGGGGTGATTCGGAGGCTGTTTGTAAAATACAAGAGAGAACTCAGCCAAGGATGGAGTAGCGACAGGAAGTAACGAGAGGAGTAGGGAGGGCTCACCCCCGCCCGGCCCGCGGTTCCTCCTCCTGGGGGTCAGGGCAGTGGTCTGTGTCTGGGCCTGGGGTGGGGCCCTCAGGGTGAAGCCCCCACGCTGCCCCTGCCTGTGAGGACCAGGAGGTGTGTGTCTGTGAGATTAAGTGGCTCTGCGAGCCGGAGAACATAAACCAGTGTGGCGATCGTTGCCCCCATCACGACGTCCGTTCACCATCTTCAGGGTGCACGCGTGCAGCTCTCACTAACCCGCCTTTGGGGCGTCTGCAGGCTGTTAATAAAAACTGTGTCACGTGTGAGTCTGTCTCTTCATTAGAACCATGGTGTTGAAGCCCTCATTTGAATCCTGTGAGTGTTTTTGAAGGCTGGAAATCACTAAACTGTCATAGCAACGAGTGGAAGAAGCATTTATTTCTGGGCACGGCAGTGTGAACCAGATGAGTGAGGCCACTCGCTGGGTGGGTGTCAGACAGCAGCTCACCCGAGCAGCGGTCACAGGGCCTGGGCAGACCCTCTCACCCGGCTCTCGGCCTAGGGGCAAGGCAGCTCCTGCTTCTCCCCCTGAAATGTGAGGGGTGGGCTGACTCTGGAGCTGCTGCTCCCGGGATGAGCCGCGCCCTGGGCTCAGGCACCCCCCACCAAGGTTTCCTCTGCCTGCGACTCTCTGGGGCACAGGGCCACTCAATCAGCTTCTCCTTCTTCACTTAGGGTTTTTCACCCGTAAAGTCCAGATGCCAGTGTAGCTGCGTCAGGGACCGCTTGGTGCTGAAATCGGTCCGTGGTCCTGAAGCCCCACACTGGCTGGTCACAGCTCCTGTCTCCTGGGCTCAGTCCAGGATGCAGGTCGCCGGGCACGGTGCCTACCCCTCATGCCAGGACCGAGGCAGGTGTTCCTCGCCCCACGCTCTCTCCTTTCCCCATCCCCCGGCATGGACAATTTGTAAAGGCCAGTTGCCAAGATCGAGATTATAGCACTCAGAAATTCCTCATTGATTGGCTCTGCTTTCTCTACAAAAGCAGCTGCCAAATTTAATCTGAGAAACTGCTCAGTACATTCACAAAATGCTGCATGCCTTGAAAGAGAGGAGGGAGGGTAAAGCGTCAAGTTAGTTTAAAGGACTTGCAGTGAAGAGATTAGTCCAATCAAGGAAACCGCAGCTTTGTCTACGCGTTTATTCTTACTTGTGCCATGAGTACTCCTGGGGCAGAGCCATCGAAAGTGCTGGCCTGGGGTAAGGCGTGAAGTGTGCTGGGCATTGAGCTTATGAAACTTTATTTTTATGTTATTTTTAGAAAGGCAGGGTCTTCTTTTTATTAACAGCAAAACGCATTGGAATTTTCACATTGAAAGCATTTACACCCAGCTTCTTTCCTCTGTCTGTTCTCTGGCATGCTCTAGGGTTTTGGCAATAAAACACCTGGGCAGCAGTGGCTCGTGAGGACCTGCTAGGCTGGGGAGCATATTTACTCCCCTTGTGGTGTGTTTGGGTTGATCCAGGTTCAGAGGGAGTTGGCTGGTTCATTCAGACCCACAGGCAGAGGCGCAGGAGCACAGGACAAGGCCTTAGGAGGTGGGAGACCCTGCCGACCGGGAACGCGAGCACACGTGCAGAAGCTCACGGGACCTCCAGGGCCGCGGGTCCTGTCTCAGCCTCCCACTGACCACTCCTGCCTGCAGCAGACTGCTCACCCCTGGACCTCTGACCGCTCCCTTCTGATCCAGGGGCATTTCAGTCCAGAGGCTTCTGAACACCAGCTCTGGGGCCGCCTCCACTAGACCAGCTGCCCAGGCAACGCTCTACAGAGCGGTCGCCAAAGGGGAGCCCAAGAGCAAGCTCATGTCTGCTCTGGGAAGTCTGCTGGGCTTGCGTTCCACCAACTCCCAAAGAGTGGGTTTTGAAAATTGGTCACTTGGCGGCTTCCTGTATCCTTGGGGACAGAACCCGTCCAGAGTCCTCCATGTGCTCGGCATTCCCGTACAAGCCTGGCTTGCCCTGGGGTGAAGTACGTGGGTCACATCACTTGTGGTCCACAGCAGGGTGTCAGCAGTGGCTGAGCAGCCCGCCAGCCTGCCCCGGGCACACACCGCTACGGCTGCGCCCTGCACAGCGTGTCGGAAGGAGCCCTCTGCGCAAGGCCAGTCGCTGGGCCCGGGGCTGCTTGCCCAGCACTGGCATGGGTGCTGCAGACTCGGCTGCATGGTGCTGGGCGAGCCACCTGGGAAAGCCCTTCAGCCGGATAGCATGTCTGAGGCGTGTTCCTCATCAGTGTGGCAAAACTGTTGCATGCCAGGCAGTAAAAGCACAACCTGCTGACTGGGGCTTTCTCCTGGGTCCACGGACAGAAATTCATCAAACGCCCGAAACCGCCTGAGATGGGGCCAACCCCAAGGGTGAGCCTCCCGGCCTTGGAGCTGGGCGAGCCAGACCCTGGGGTGACCTCTGTACCTGCAGGAACCCAGGTTTGGTCATGCCCTGCACACGTCTACTGATTTGTCACTGCTCTTGCTCTGCAAGGGCACACACTAGATCACACACTAGATCTGTGTGATCTAGTGCACACACGTCCCCACTGGTCCCCAGTGTCCTGATGTCCCAGAGACAGAGGGGGACACCTCCGAGACCTGGAAGCCGGGTCGTCGTGTGGACATCATCAGAGAGAAGACAGGAAAGAGGGCGCCGCTGAGCCCAGCTGTTACCCCCAAGGATGCTTCTCAGGCAGTTGGGGCCCCAGCACCTCCGGAGGCGTCTGCGCTGAAGGGCCCACGGCCCGTGGGCAGCGCGGCCTGGCCTCTGCCCTCAGGTCCCCAGCAGGGAGCTTGGCTCTGGGTGAGCTGTCCTCTCGGTGAACCGGGCCATTTTGGAGGGAACTGAGGAACCAGCACCTAGCTTTCCTGATAGACTGAGGGTGCATGCTGACAGGGTCATTGACTTGCCAGGTTGGGGCAGGAGAAGCCAGCCCAGGTGGCAGAGGAGACCCGTGCGTCCCTCTGCCCAAGCACCTCTGTCCCTGAGGCAGGCTGGACCATCCTGCCAACAGAAGCCACAGGGCTGCTGCAAATACTGTCAGCAAATTAAAGTGGAAGTGCTCTGAAGGAAAGAAAGCACCGTCGAGCGTGGGCAGCGTCCCGTCCTGTTGGCATGGGCGGGTGGGCCTGCCGAGGGTGGAGGGCACCCATGAGCGCTCACCTGCGCGGGGTGCGGGGCCGCAGGGCTGGCCGTCAGACCCCATGCCTAGGCGGCCTCGCTTTTCTTTCTCCAACTTCATTTTTGCCAACATCATGGCAGCCACGGCAACCGCTCTTCCTGTTATTGGGACATCTTGGCCGTTTGTGATGGAGACTGGTGCACTCCAAACCTGGTTTCTTGTTTAGTCAACAGACACCACTTCAGGTCAGCATGCTGGCATTTTCACCCCAGATTTCCCACGTTTGCTGTGAGGCTTAACTCACGTTCCTTGCACTGGGGACTATGCAGCTATCATGACCTCAGGGTGAATGGGGGTAACCAGGTATTGTTCCTTTCCTAACAATACCTGTATCTTAAAGGAGATGATCAGTGAGCAACTGCTTTATAAACTCCAAAGCTGGCGTTAATGCTCATTGCCCCTAATACTGGGAAGTCAAGTCCCCCTGCTCTATGGCCTAAGAACACAGTTTATTAGTAGGAGTATTATCACTGTTCGCTGCACTGGGTCTTCGGTGCTTTGTCTGGCTTTGCTCTAGTTGTGGTGAGCGGGGGCTGCTCTCTAGTTGGGATGCATGAGCCTCTCACTGCGGTGGCCTCCCTTGTGCTGAGCGCAGGCTCTAGGAACGCAGGCTTCAGGAGTGGCGGCCCTGGGCTCAGTAGTTGTGCTCACGCCAGGGAAGTCTGGGACACTGCGCGTGAAGCGCCATTCCAGCCTGCCTCTGAGCAGGTATGTGGGGACCTCATTTCCCAGGGTCCTCAGGTGCCATGGGGGCTTCCCGCTCCTTCCTCTGGTCCCTGACTGTGTAAGGAAAGCCTACTCCACCTCCACCAACTGTTTTGGTAAATATAAGCCCAGCTTATACAGTAAAGATAAATATTTTTGCCACAAGTGGATGACATAACCTCTTCCCCATGCGCAGGACTTGCATATTGCAACCGTGTCCATCTCAAATGTTTGTTTTGTCCCCAGAGACCACTCTGCAGGGAGCTGCCGCTGGCGTTGTTCCACCTCTGCGGCCGAGGTCCTGCTCTCTGCGCTACTGGTGGGGAGGCGGGGCTGTGTACTGGGAAATGTGCAGCTCTGGAGACAGGCCTCCTATGGACCCCAGCTCTGCAGGGAGGTGACTCAGCTACCGTGCCTCCTGGCTGCTACCCACAGAGCCCTCCTGGCCTCTGTGTCACTGAGGGTTAACACATGCAGCCAGTTACAGTGGCTTTTCCAAATCTTCTCACCAGTTACCCCATCAGGAGCCGTTTTCAAATTCTTGCTTTGATTTAACCAACCAAGACCCGAAGAGCTGTGGCTTGTGAGAAAACCCACTGAACATACATAGGGGGTGACTCACCACTCATTTTCCACCACACAGTTTTTATTTTTAAAAAGAACTAACTATCTCGAAAATATTGTAGGGAAACTAGCAACAAAGGAGGAAATATTTTGCACAGGGGAGCAGAAACAGGGCAACACACTCACGGATCTTTTCTCAAGGGTAGTATTTGACCTCTCCCACCATGAGCTTCCTGAGAAAATCACTTTGCGTCTGCAGATGGGAGACAATGAGGTTCACAGAGGGGAAGGCAGGAGCGTTTGCTAAAAACATGATGCTTGTTGCCATGGCAACTGTGGCTCACAACTGCTTCCTGAGCAGGATGGAGCTGGAATTCAAATGGGGTTTAATACAGATACCCTGATATTAATCAATATTCTTCATTAGAAATAGCATCACTTACATGAAACATAAACATGGAAGAAGGAACATTTCGTTAAAATATGGTTGGCCATCTAAAAGTAGTTCTTGTTTATGAAGAAATACCAGCTTCTGTGTGGGCTTGGATGAGACCAAGTGAGAGAAATGGAAAGTCATTATCTGAGCTAGCTAGCCCCCAACTCAGTGGCTTCGTCTTCAGTAACCATTTACCAAGTGGGGCATGATCAGGAACTGGGATGAAAAGGATGAAGCAGAGGCTACACAGAGTTGAGTTTAGGTGGGGGCTCAGCCAGGCACATCACGAGGGATGGTCCCAGGCACTGTGCCCGGGGCTGGGGTCCTGCCTGGGTGCAGAGAGTTGGAGGTGAGGGGAGCAGGCGCTTAGGGACCCACCTGGGTGCAGAGAGGTAGGGGCTGGTGGAGCAAGCACTGAGGTGTCCCTGCTGCAGGGGCTGCGGTGCCCAGGGAGATGCCGCAGACGCTTTCCCTGCACTGCTTCCGATTTCTGCAGCACGCAGGCAGGCGGCTATACTGTCCTTCCTCACTGACGAGGGACCGGGGCTCAGAGAGGCTCAGTCACGTTTTCAGCACCACACAGTCATTGTTTGCTGGGCTGAGATTCAAAGGCTTCTCCGATTCTCAGTTCCAAACCCTGTGTGTTTTCAGGCACATGGCCCTACTCTTTGTTCTAGACAAATACTGAGGCCATCGCAGCAGAAAACGGTGGGAGCAGGACTGAGTGTGGAATAAAGCACAGGCTAAGTTCCCGACCCCACGCACCTGCCTGCCTGCCCTCTGGGCTCTGAGGCACGCATGCAGGCCCCTTGGACGGCGCTCTGTGGCGCTGGGCGGTGCCGGGGGCTGGAGAGGAACCGGGGGTTGCTGTGGCTGTGCGCCACTTCCTGTGAGTGTTACTCGGCGGTGTGCCCGAGGCCAGTTGCGTTTGTTGTTTCTGGAGGCAGAATTCATCTACAGGGCTGTTAGTTTCAAGTATACATACATATACATCTGTTTTTCAGATGGCATCCCCTTATAGGCTTTTACAAGATAGGTTTTTACAAAAATCGAGTATAGCTCCTTGTGCTGTATGGTAGGTTCTTGTCGGTTGTGTTTTATGCATAGTATTTTGTGTAGTTTAAGCCCAGTTCCTAATTCATCCTTCCCACACACTTTGGTAACCATTAGCTAGTTTTCTGTGTCTGTTTGATAAATATGGTCACTTGTATCATATTTTAGATGCCGTATTCAGTATAAGTGAGGCCATGTGATATTTGTCTTTCTGACTTACTGCACTCAGGATGATCATCTCCAGGTCCATCCATGTTGTGCAAATGGCATTATTTCATTCTTTTTTTATGGCTGAGAAATGAAGCCAGTTTTTTTAAGGTGATAATATTTTGGTGTTAGAGTATCTGCTATGTGCAGGGCAGTGCTGTGAGTGTTTTAGAGATTTTTTAACTCATTTAACAGCTAGAATACACCTGTCACTTCCCAGTTCAAGCAGGCACTGGAGGTCAGTGGAGTGGCAAGGGCAGACCCAGAAGATGGCAGAGCGAGCCGGGACAAGCTGCCTGGCTCCAGCCTCTGCTCTCAGCCCCTCTCACCTCTGGTCCTTCTAGGAAGTAGAGTTGGGGTTCACCTCTCTTAATGAAAGGTGGAAAAAAGAAGTTGGTTAAAGTAAGAGGCCTTAGGACAACTTCCATCAAATGTATAAATTACAGACACGGTCCCAAGTTAGGCTGTAATTGAATTGTCCTCGTTTGAGTTCAGTCTCTGTTGTAACATACCATTAAAGTCTGTGCCATAATGTCAGTTGAGTCTAACTCTGAAATGGACTCACACAAGAAAGAACGTCGCGTTAAAGCAAACTGTTCGAGGATGTGTGCAGAAGCCCAGGCAGCTCATAGGGCCCTCCTCCACGAGCGGGCTGCCCGCCCCACCACTCCAGTGCAGAAGCGGCCCGGAGCCCTTCACTCACCGTGGGGATGACGGAGATCTGTCAGCTGGAAGGCGAGTGCACTCGCTGCGAGGATCATGTACGATCAAACGGGGTGGTTTGCAGAAACAAGACTGGAGGGCTGTACTGACGGCAGCCTGGCCAACCCAGAGTGCCCCTCCGGAGACCGTCGGTGGTTCTGCTCCAGGGAGTCATGATTGCGGCCCAAGACCCACACCCCCTCACCCCTCGCTTCCATCACCCATCTGCAGCAGGCAGGACATGGTCGTCCAGAGCTAGCTTCTGCAGACCAGGGGCCAGCGCCTCTCCACTTCCAGTAAGGGTCTCAGCACAGATAAGACAGACAAGGCGCAAAGTGGAGGAAAAGCCACCTGTCACTCTGCCCTTGTTTGGCACCTGGACAGTCCCCACGGAACTGGTTGAATGAGTAAAACCCACTTTGACTCTGTGTTCATCTCTGAGGAGTTCACTGGTGTTCACAGAGCTGTTTTATAACACAGATTTTGACAACCATTCATTTAATCACACATTTTAAACTGCTACTTTTATGCCCAGGTTGGAGGAGTAACTTCTGAAATAGCTTTTAAAAAACAAACCAAATGTAAAAGGACCTATGTCTGCACAAAGACCTTCCCCACTCTGGGATTTTCTGGCCAAGTGGTTGGTGCTTACTCAGAAAAATGAAGTCAGCGGTTTCAGTTCAAGTATGTAAGAGCGGCCAAAAGGAAGTTTTCATATTAGAAATGTAATCCGAGGATAAAAATCAAGCTCAAAGAAACACAATTTTGAAGAAGTAATGTTTGAAGAGAAGTATTGATATAATTGGTATACAGTGTTTATCTAGTGCTAATCTCTTCATTAAAATGCATTCTAAGTTGTCGTAGATTCTAGAGATTTAATTATGGGCACACTATTTATCATTGTATTCCATGAGTGCATAAAATTATACCTTGCTCATGTCTGTGCTTTAAATAACACAAGTGTCTTCAGCCTCATCTTTCAATAAGTGTCACAGTTATAAAGGAAATTTGTTTTCCAAGTTTATTGTTGCCCAGCTCTTTGCAACCCCATGAACTGCAGCACACCAGGCTTCCCTGTCCTTCACTATCTCCTGGAGTTTGCTCAAACTCATGTCCATTGAGTCAGTGATGCCATCTAACCATCTCATCCTCTGTTGCCCCTTTCTCCTCTTGCCCTCAGTTTTTCCCAGCATCAGGGTCTTTTTCAATGAGTCAGCTCTTCACATCAGATGGCCAAAATATTGGAGCTTGAGCTTTAGCATCAGTCCTTCCAGTGAATATTCAGGGTTGATAACACAGAGTAAAAGTGGGCTTTACTCATTCATTCAGTTCTTGTGGGGACTGTCCAGGCACCAAACAGGGACAGAGTGACAGGTGGCTTTTCATCAACTTAGCCGAAGAGCTGTCTTATCCATGCCTAGATCTTCACACTATTGATCAGTTCAGCCATTGGGATTGTGCCTCTCCCCTAGATTATCTGGCAACTAGTGATTTTTATCAGGCAGCTGTGCTTAAGCCTTTTACCATAAGTAAGATTTTTGAAAGTAAACACATACATCAGTGGAAGTTACTCTTCTCACTGTGGTTTCAATTAACTTCATTGATCATTCACTTAATATTTAGTCTTTGCTAGACAACCATTAATTATATTATCATTTTAATAGTACATACTGGATAGCTCAAACATATGCTTTAAAAATAACAACCTTTTTCATGTTGCAGAAGTAATTCATAATCACCATAGAAAGTTTAAACAGCACAGATGAAAAGATACAATCCTTCCCCCTAAAGATGGCCCTATTTCTGTTTCCTCTCCTTGCTCCCTCCCACACAAGGTTAATTATGGTATCAAACATCATTCTTTGTTTCTACTATTTTAGCTTTATGTTTCAGGATTATCTTTTCACATCACTGAGTCTTCTTCTGCAACATCGAGCTGGCATGACCAAAGTGTTCAGGGAAACGTTATTCCGAAGTGGAAATGATTGGTTTTTAAAAATTGCACTCTTGGCTCTGTAACAAAACAAACAGAGCTGTGGCTTCAGCCTTGTAGTTGACATACTTCTGACAGTTGTGTGGCTTTTCCAGTGTTCTGATCCTCCTGATCACACTGCTTTTGTGGTGGAGAGAACATGTCCCCACCCCAGGGTGTTCAGGATCCGTGTAACTGCCACAGCCTGACAGTGGGCTTAGCCACGCCCAGATAAACGGATGCTCACTGTTCTTAATTGCTAGCAATGCCATCAACTCCTCCAGTTCTTACCGAGAAGGGAAACTGCAGAGTTTTCCTGTTACTGGAGACACTTCAACATTCAAGGCCTTCCTAACCTCCTCTGTTTGACACCTCTCCTCTGGTGCCATTTCCGTGGTGGACTTTGCACCCTTTCTTGAATTAGAAAGATGGACCCCTCGTGGAACATTCTGAGGAGTCCTTCACGTCATCATCCAATCTTTTCTTCTCATTTTTTCAGGCTTATGATCCCATAACTTAGAGTTCTATTAACCACAGTCTCTTCTTTTCTCAGATACTTACTCCCAACCAGCCTCAGCATTTTTTCATAGCCACACCACCAACAGCTGGGACTTATACACCCAAATAAATGCCAAAGAAAATATGACTTGCAGTTGTTTAGTTACTAAGTTGTATCTGACTGTTTTCAATACCATGGACTATAGCCTGCCAGGCTCCTCTGTCCATGGGATTTCTCAGGCCAGAATACTGGAGTCAGATGCCATTTCCTTCTCTAGGGAATCTTCCCAACCCAAGGATCAAACCCATGTCTCCTGCTTTGGCAGGCAGATTCTTTACTGCTGAGCCACTGGAGAAGCCCCAGAAAATATCACTAAATAAACTCAAATGCATAAACTTCAGGTAGCCATCTCAGAAACTTGGACCATTCTTTGCTATTCTTTTTAAACCTATTTTCCACGTAGAGATTCAGCTTTCTCATTCAGCCTTCTGTTCCCATCACTACGTTTAAACATCGGTGCACTACACTGATAGCCCTGAGAAAGCTTTCGACAGATGGCGAGGACAGCGACGGGCCTGGATTTCAGTCTTGACCTTGACTCTGGACGGTGCGTCACCTTTTGTGCACTTTTCAATCGTTCCTCAAACGTCAGCTAAACATCAAACACTGGTGGGTCTGGCTGTTCAGAGAGCATCAGAGCACAGGCTGTGCACAGTGAAGCTCACATTCTCCTTCAGAAGCTGATGTGTAAATTGAACACAGTGCAGTTGTCTTATGAGGCCACACATAGTTGTTGTTGTTCAGTCACCCACTTGTGTCCAACTCTGTGATCCCATAGACTCCAGCACACCATCTCCTGGAGCTTGCTCAGACTCATGTCCATTGAGTCAGTGATGCCATCCAACCTTATGGTCCTCTGTCATCCCTTTATCCTCCTGCCTTCAATCTTTCCCAGCATCAGGGTCTTTTTCAGTGAGTCAGTTCTTCACATCAGGAGGCCAAAGTATTGGAGCTTCAGCTTCAGCATCAGCCCTTCCAGTGAATATTCAGGACTGGTCTCCTTTAGGATTAACTGGTGTGCTCTCCTTGCAGTCCAAGGAACTCTCAAGAGTCTTCTCCAGCACCAGCGTTCAAAAGCATCAGTTCTTCAGTGCTCAGCTTTCTTTATGGTCCAACTCTCACATCTGTACATGACTACTGGAAAAACCGCAGCTTTGACTAAATGAACCTTTGTCAGCAAGGTGATGTGTCTGATTCTTAATATGCTCTCTAGGTTTGTCATAGCTTTTCTTCCAAGGAGCAAGCGTCTTTTAATTTCATGCCTTCAGGCACAGTCTGCAGTGATTTTGGAGCCCAGGAAAATAAAGTCTGTCACTGTTTCCATTTTCCCCATCTATTTGCCATGAAGTGATAGAACCAGATGCCATGATCTTCATTTTTTGAATGTTGAGTTTTAAGCCAGCCCTTTCAGTCTCCTCTTTCACCTTCATCAAGAGGCACTTTAGTTCCTCTTTGCTTTCTGTCATTAGGATGGTATCATTGGCATATCTGAGGTTATTCCAGCCTGTGCTTCATCCAGCCCAACATTTCACATGATGTACTCTGCATATAGGTTAAATAAGCAGGGTGACCCAAACACCCCCGGGCAGGGGGCCTCCCTGCTGTTCTGGTCCTGACCATCATCCTGCCTTGTTTCCTTCTAGGGCTCACCCAGGATGAGAGGCTCGACTCCATGGGAACCTGACCCCACAGCTCTGTTCTCAGTCCGGGCCAAGCCTAGGGTGGCCCCTGGGGAATCTCCAGTTGTGCCTAGGTGCGGTCCTCACCCAGGGCTGCCTGTGCAACCTTTCTGAGACGGGCCGGGTCGGGGGGCTGAGAGTGTGCAGTCTCATCAGCTCCCAGGACTTACGACTCTGGCTCTAGAGCCACAGTTAGAAACGGGATCACCAGGTGGGCCGTCAGAACCAGGATCCCTCCTTGCTCTGAAGGCTGATCTCAGGGCTGGATCAGTGAGCGTGGCCTCCCCTCCTGTGAAAACTTGCAGGAGGAAGGACCTGTTCCTGAAGCACGTCTCAGAGCTTGGCTGACAGGGGCGGAGCATGGCTGATGGGGGTGGAGTTTGGCTGACGGGGTGGGGCTTAG
>SJYB01006471.1:800-26016 GCA_006408585.1 Antidorcas marsupialis | reverse complement strand
GGGGCGGGGGGTGGGGGAAGCATGGAGCGCGGCTGACAGGGACCGGACCGGTCCTAGGCTGGGAGCCCGCAGGCAGTCATTAGTCTCCTCTGTGTTGACTGCGGCCACCTGGGGCCCTTCCTCACGTCCCCTCGCAGCCCCCACTTCCTTCCAAACTTGGTCTTCCTTCTACAGTCCTCTGCCCTGTAATTATCTGACGTCGCAGTTCTCAATAATGGATGTGCAAGTATTCTGGGACGAGAAAAATGCTACAGAATGGATGTGCGAGGATGCCAGCTGTCGCCGCAGCTGAGCGACAGAGAAAAACTCTCTTCTGGTGTTTGTTTCTCTTTATACTCAAAAGCCTGAGAGACAGAAAAAATGCGATTTGAACAACTACTTGAGAGCTAGAATTTGTACAAAAAAATAATTTTTTTATTTTAAAAGAAGTGCTGTAATAAGCAGTCTTTTAAAACTGCTTGGTAAACATGTTCTTGTAATTTTTAAGTTAAAGTACTGATGGATTTACATGCATACCATCTATGTTTGAAAACTCATCACACCTTCAGACTGTAAACTTGAAAGTCCCCGTCATCATGAATTCCAGACCATTTACTTCTTGTTGATTTCCATGGCAGTTTTTATCTTAAATAACATGGGTCCTATTTATTATTAAAATTTTTTTAGAAAAGCCTTCCTGCCAGTGTTCTGCTTGCTCCCCATCTTGACCTTTGCACACACATGCAGGTCGGCCTTCTGTGCTTCTCATCTCTTAGTCGGTGCATAGCCACTGGTTTCTGTGTCATTTAATTTTTTCAATCACCCTGCAAGGTACTTGTGATGAAGATCATCACTGCATATACAAAGAGGCAGCTCCCAGAGAGGTTCAGGCTGGGGGGCCCCATTCCAGCTCAGTCCACCCAATGGTCTCGCCCTTCATCAAGGGCTATCTACCCTGATAGCATCCCCTGCATCAGGAGTGTGGAGGGAAGGTGGGACGTTTAAGTCCTTTCTAGATTAGAAAGTCCTTTCTAAATTATGTTTTCCTGATTTGGTAACAGTGTTTGTGTTAGTAGCTTAGTCCTTTGTGACCTCATGGACTGTAGTCTGCAAGGTTCCTCCATCCACAGAATTCTTCAGGCAATAATACTGGAGTGGGTTGTCATTCCCTTCTCCAGAGGATCTTCCCAACCCAGGGATCAAACCTGCATCTCCTGTGTCTCTGGCATTGCAGGCATATTCTTTCCCACTTGAGCCATTGGAGAAGCCCTTCTCTTAATCCCAAAAGGAAAAACCAGGGTTGGACATTTATTCTAAAGCAGTGCCTATCTCCCTGCATACATGTCATGGTCACCCAACTTGAGAAGAGGCTCCTCATCTTTTTCAGGCCCCTCCTTGGCACCTCCCCACCCCCATTGTTGGATTCTGGCTCTGGGCTTTGTGACTTAGAGGCTTGCGCCAGCCTTTTCCCCTGTTCTGGTGGCATCGCAGAGCAGCAGCCTTGACAGGAGTACAGACAATAGGGTCTGAGGGGCGTGCCCCAGTTCTGGCCCATGCACAGGCTCCCGGCCCACCTTCCAGGGAGACACAGGCGCAGCTGTGCCCTCGTGGGGTCAGGGGTGGCCACCTTGCACGGTCAAGAAGGCCTCACCACCCAGCCCACCTGCTCATACCACACATACCACCTGGCCCCGCACCCAGGGCAGAGCGTGAGCCCTGCATCCACCAAGCTGATGCCTTCCCAGTGACACAGGAACCAGCCCATGAGTTAGGGATATTGGGGATGCATCCTTAACCCATAAGTTAGGGATGCAGCCTGAGCCCAGAGACCCAGGAGACTGGCACCAGCCTGGGCGGGGCTCAACGAGAGGGAGGCTTCCTTCCTTCAGTTCATCTCTGCTCTGACACAGTCGGCAACATGCGGGATCTGGGGTCAGTTTCCCTGCTGTGGGCCAGGCATGTGATGCATGGAGACAGGCTGAGGCCAGCCCTTGCGTGCACGGACTCAGCTGGTGACAACGTCTCTGCAGTCAGGGCTCTGCATCGGCCCCGGCTTGGGGCCTGTGAGTCACCTGGGAACCTGTAAACTGTGAAAGCCGATTCCCCAGTACAGTGGGGCTGAGGGTACACCCCCAACCCACTCCAGTGGTGCAGCCCCTGTGAAGGTGCAGGACCACTGCTTTGGTGCCAGGGGATCTGTTATCCACGGATGCAGACCGTACTCACCTCAGATGGTGAAGATTCAAAGTCTGCCAGGCGCTGTGTGTGGGTTCAAGTCACAGAGGTGAGAGAGGCATGAGGAACCCACTGTTTGGAGCAAAGACCAGTTCCAAGGACGTGTATGGAGCCTAGGAAGTAGGTCAGATGCTGAGAGACACAGGCGGGAGGGGAGTCTGTGCAGAGGGAGACGTGCTCGGGGGTTGCAATGTGGCCATTCCAGGGGCGGCGTGGGGCGCCCTGCTGAGCTCTGGGAATGGGGGCTGGAGTTCAGCCATGCGATGGGTCAGCTCCCTGGAGAGCCATGGGCAGCAATCACCATGAGACAGTCTTCCCCTCCATCACAGTTTTCTCTGAGCACAGAAGGCCATCTCTCATGTGTGTGTCCTGCAGACATCTTCAAGAGCAACACAGGCCATAATGGAATTTACTTTTCTAACTAGGTTATTGTCAAGGTCAGTCTGTAACTCCTCTGTAACACAAGTGACAAAATGGACCGTGTGCCAGGCCTGTGCGAGTATTTTGATGGTCTTGTATTCTGAGCGAAAGGCCCGGAAATTAGGTGGCTTATCCGAAGTGCAGTCATCTGCAAACTGAATTTGGTGACACCTTACAAAACATCTCCTGGGGTCCCTTGAAAGAAGCAGCACATTGAATCTGTGCCCACGGCCCCATGCTGACCAGCCCCACCATGGGTCTGGGTGTAAGAAGGATCAGAGAGTTTCTCAGATTCCAGAAGTTTCAAAATTGCCACCTTACTGTGTAATCAAAGCATTTGTAAGGGTCAGCGAGAGCACAGCAATGAAAATGAGCTGTCATCAACAAATCTCATTAGAATGCGGGGTTGCCTTTTAGCAAAGTGTGTTTGGAATAATAACCAGCTCCTGGGCATTTCAACACACTCCAGAAATGTAACGCATCAGGCTAGAAGTATTAAAAAAAAAAAAGTTTTAAACCCCTCTCATTAGCTCACTTTGATTTCTGTCTCCATAGAAACTGGATATTCGAATGCATTAAGATATTTTTGTCTTTGGAGTTTTTGTGTGTCTTGGAATTTGGATGTGTGCACGCACAGCCAGCCAGATGCAGGGAGCGGGGCGTGTGGTGCAGGCGGACAGGCACACAGTGGTGGTGGGGCTCGGCTGGAGGCCAGAGCAGAGGTGGCCCCCTCCACAGGCTGCTCTGAGAAAGACTGAACCACAAAGTTTTCGAACAACAGGACACTGGCCGGGGAGGGCCAGGGCTCCGCACAGCTGGCTGTCCGTGCCAGTGACGCGTGTCAGCGGAGACTACGTAGGACATCACCCTCTGGAAAGGCGGCCTGGCTCTTCAGAGAACAGCGTCCACCCTCCGGCAGCGTTTGCCCTGGGCCGAGCACAATGAACCGTTGTGAAACGTTGACGTCTTCAGATACGCTGGAGCCTCTCATCCTGAAGTGTGTTTGAAGGCTAGGAGTGAGCCAACAGCACAGACACAGGCTTGCGTTGTAGTGGGTGGTAGGGATTTGCTGAGGTGAGTGTTTATTTCTAGGAAAGTAGGTTTTTCTCAAATAAAATGCCCACACGTCTCTGAGCTCTGTCGCGGGGGGTGAGCAGGAAGCAATGAAGCCTTTGCAGACACGCCGTTAAATGCATTGCTTTTATTCCACGAGTTCTCTGGTCTGTGTTCCAACTGGGGTAGAGTTTTCTCTCTGGGGTGCAGCTCAGAACCTGGAGACGGCAGGGTGGAGAAGCTGTGGCTGAGTCGGAGGCCAAGTCCTGCCTCAGGCCCCGAGGCCACCTCACCTGCCCACAGGCTCAGGGCCTCTGAGACTGCCAGGCTGGCCCCGCCCCGGGGAAGCCGAGTCCACATTCCTGAGCATACTGGTCCCACCGCCCTGGCGCTCCTGCCCTCGCCCGCACCCCACTGGGTCCAGCCCATAGCGACTGGTGAGCTTGGGCAGCAGCGCCTGCAGGGAGGGCTCAGGGCCTCAGGGCCAGGCTGGAGGTGTGGCCCGGGGTGCCCTGGCCCTCTGGTCTTCAGGAGGGACACGGCCAGGCCTGAGGCCACCGTGAGTGCCCTCAGGCCTCCGGGAAGAGCCGTGGTCCCACCTGCTTCCTGGCTGCCAGCCCATCTTCTGAGTCCTGGCAGGACCGACCTCGGGGCCCTGGAGGTGGCGTGCGGGCAGGGGGCCCATGGAGCCCCAGCTTTGGGCCACGTCCAGACAACAGTGGCCAGCAGCACAGTCGCCGGACCCCAGGCTGGGGAGAGCAGAGTCAGGGAGCAGGCACGTGGACAGGGCGACCCCAGTGGTCCCAGTCCTGGCTCCTTCAGTCCTTCTCAGAAACCGCCCCTCCCACTTGCTTCTTCCTGGACTTCGCCTAGGTGGCTGGATTCTTTCTTCTTGGATCAGCCCTGCTCCCTTCCTCAGAGCCCCCCAGGCCTCCCACCCACCGAGGCCCAGAAACCCGTTTCTTCTGGGGTGAAAGGTCACCCCCTCAGGTGAGCACTCAGACCTGCAGCCTAAGGTTCGTCACCAACTGTTCAGAGCACCGTGCACCTTCCCTGCAGCAGAGCTCCTCTTTGTCATTTCTCGTCGAACATACGTGAACCCAGCTAACTGAACCCCCGGGGGGCAGTGGCCAGGGCAGCCTTACCGGCCCCTCCGAGGGCCGTGTGTGCGGTTGGAGGTCCACCTGGGGACCAGATCCACAGGCCCTCCCACGGGAAAGTTCTGCCGCGTCGACTCCTAACCCAGCATCGATCCCCTGCTTTGTTCTGACAGACCCCTGCTCCTGACCTGTAGGTTTTTTCCAGCTATTTTCCTGGATGAAGTTTCTGCTACTGTTTTGCGTGTCATTCAGAAGAGACCTCCTCGCTGGTCTTGGAACAAGCTCGTCCCTGAGAGAGCTGCAGGCTCTCGGCCTTATGCAGATAGGAAGCCTTCCCCATTTTGCAGAACGCCCGTGTGAGGCGCCTGCTGACCCTGAGGACGGTCTCCTGATCACAGACGGCGTCACAAGTCAGAGACGCGTCTCCACACTCCAGCCTCCACCTCCTCACATGCTGCCAACACTGCTTCTGCTCATTTTCCCTTTTAAATACGACCGAAGTTCTGTCGGTCTCACTGAATGAATAACGCCACGTGGGTGCTACAGCAGTGCTTTCAAGGCAGCACAGGACCGTTCAGAACTGACTTGGGTGAATTCTTGTTGCTTGCAAATACAGAACGCAGCGTTGTTACAGTGTAGTTTCAGAAGTGGCTGATTTAATCGTAAAATTGCTTTTAAAAATGACTATGACAAGGATCACCTTGCTGCAGCAAACTAAGCTTTTCAACTTAAAAAAAATGTGGGCACAGAAACACAAACTTCATTTATTAAAAAATAAGGTGACACAGATTGTTGATGAATCGTCTAACATCTGTGCTTGATCAGTGCCAGATAGCAGCCGTCTCTGTACGTGAACTTCAGTGGGATCCATTGACAAGCCCAGGGTTTGCCATCAATCCGAGAAGCCCAGGCAGTAGCCCAGGGTCAGGCTCTGGCCTGAGTCCGCCCGTCCAGGCTCCAGGCTTCCCCTGCCCATGGGCCTGCCGACCCTCGGTGTTACAGGCCCCCTGTCCTTGTTCTTGCTGAGCTTTGGGTGATGTGATAAGAGTCCCAGGTCTGAGGAGAGCTACAGAATTCTTAAGGGCACCCCGTATTGAGCAGATCACATATGTTAGCATGGGCATCTCTCTGGTTTTTATCCTATTTTACTCATCTTGCTTATTTACATATTTAAAAGGTCCAAGTCCAAAGGATTGTTCTCAAGTTACAGTCATAATCCACACCCATGGTCCTTGGTCAGACACCATAGAAATAGCTGCAGAGAGAACCGGGTTAGACCCCCCGCCCCATCCTGTTCTAAGCATTGCTCCGAGGTCTCATGTGGGCTGCAAACTAGAAGAGAAGAAATGTAATGAGAAAAGTATTCCAGCCGGTTAGTCAATACCCTGCCTCCTAGAAACATAGGTTTATCCCCTTAATTAGTAGCTTTAAGATCTATTTTGAATACTAACAGGACAAGCTGATGGCAAGCTTTCACTTCTGATAAAACAGATGGATCCTTGCAAACATACTTTCAGCCAGCTTCGAGACAAATTGAGATCTGATATTTACCAAAAAATGGCATCTTTCTTGCAGGCGCTTTCTCTTCATTTCAAGTTACTAGCCATATTTCTCCTCTTCTGTGGCCAAGTTTATCTTCCTCGGTGAGGTGCTCCAGCCCCCTCCCCAGCCCCCAAGCCTTCCTCCTGAAAGACTTTCTTGTTTTCCAAGCATGTCTTCATGGAAGCAAAACAGAAGTGCAGTCGCAGGCGCTACGCTCTCGGTTATTCTCCTCATTACTCCTGTTGTGAAGGGGGTGCACATGTCTACAGCTCATAAAGCTGATGCAGACAAGAGATGAAAGCGACTGCTCCTGTAATTGTGTCTGTCTGTCTTCACAAGACCTCTGTATTTCTCCTGCAGTGTGTTTGGAAATATACATTTTTTTTTTTAATGGTTAGTAGTGTAGTCATTTAGGTTGGGCTAGTGTTCTGAATAACTGTTTTCCCTCAGTGAGAATAAAAACTTACTGCATTTTCTGATTTCAGAAGGAAGTTATTCTAATATATATTTATTTCTCTCCTTTTAGTCTGTTGAAGGAGATGCAGTGCCTGATATTTCACTGGCTTTGACCTTTTAAAACGGCAGATCCATGGTTTAACCAGATGCATTTAGACACAGGGTGCTTGTTGGCTGGTGGATAACGGCTCAGTTTCCAAGAGTTAATGAAACCTAAAGTTTTCTGCAAAATGCTGTGCAAATGTGTCTGTACCCTTTACCAGCCTGAAGCAATATCTGACTCTCCCATGAGTGTACCTGAACTGTCTTGAGGGTGTGAGGGCTGGACATGGCAGGTTAATTCTGAGGAATGCTGTTTTCTTGAAGCTTTAGTGATGAAGCAGTGATGGGCGGGTTTAGCCAGAGGACTTGGAAGGTTTGCTCACTTCCCAGAGATTCAAAGAGGGGCAGGAAGGGGAGTGGGAAGCGGAGTCCCAGCAGAGGAGGGCGGGTTTTTCTGGTTAGGGAGACTTGGGGCTGGACGTCCCCGTGTGTCCCGGCTGGTCTTCTGTCCACTTCATAGAGGGGAGTGTGTGCTGGCCCTTCTGACCCATCTGCCAAGGGGTCACCACACTCCCCGAGGGTGTCACCAGCCACCAGCCCCACTCTTGTTTGGAAGGCTTGATGCTCCATATCCACAATCGGCATTGCAGCTGGGGATCCTTGAAGGGGCTCCGTTCTGAGAGGGTGTGTTTGTCACTGTCGAGGAGACTCTAAATGAGCTTGGGTTCACATCTTCACCAGATGAGCCACATACCCAGCGCGGGTGGTTCGTAAATTGATTGACGGGTGAACACTTGAAGTCTGGCCCATCCTGCCCGGGAGAGGGAGCCTCGTGGCCGCGTCACAGCCTTTCTTTGGGCTTTGAGTCCTGTTGTTTCCCTTGTGGGGACAGCCAGTGTTAAGGAGCTGTGCTACCTTCAGACATGTCGGCATTTAGTGGAATGAAGTGGATAGCGAGACCCCATCCTGGTACCGACAGACTGACACTGATCATAACCAGACAACGAACGGGAAACGTGTGCGTGGCCACCAGGAACCTCCTAGCACTGCCTGGAAGGCTTCTGACTTATGGGTGTCTGTCCCCAGTCACTTCTCCTCCGAAGCATGGAGTTAAGGAGATGGAAATATCAAGTCTTTCAAGTTAAAATTGTTCTACATGTGAGACCCCCACCTGAACACCCTGCAACCACTCCCCGTGCCCTAGCTGCTTAGTATTGAACTTGTGTCTTATAGCTAATTGTTTTGATTAGCTGTGAAGAAGCAAGTATTAGTGGAGTTTTTAATCAGTTTAATTTCTTATAACTGTTTAAACAAGCATTTATCCAAACCTTTGCTAGGACTTTTTCATCTTATTTCACATTGTCCTCATAATACCCCCGAGGATTAAGATGATAAAATAAACTCCTACAAAGCAAAGTGACTCCCCGGGTCCTACAGCCAAGTTGAGGGCTGGGGGTCAGCACATCCTCTCTCTGCAACTCCGCCTGCAGACAATGCGGGGGTGAGGGGTCACATCAGAACCACCACAACACTCTCACCGCTTCAGGGTTCTCATGCTTTTTATACTATAGGAATTGTGAATTTTATTCCTTTCTATAGACAGAGACTGGAAATAACTTCTGGTGCATTTTCTTTACATTGGATTAGGGCAGTATTTCCTCAGCTTTACAGAGAAGAAACCTCATCATCTACTTTGTTCAGTCACTCAGTTGTGTCCTACTCTTTGTGACCCCATGGACTACAGCACACCAGGCTTCCCCATCCATCACCAACTCCCAGAGCTTGCTCAAACTCATGTCCATTGAGTCAGTGATGCTGTCCAACCTTCTTATCCTCTGTCATCCCCTTCTCCTTCTACCTTCAATCTTTCCCAGCATCAGTCTTTTTAATAGTTTTAGCTTCAGCATCAGTCCTTCCAGTGAATATTCAGGATTGATTTCCTTTAAGATGGACTGGTTTAACCTCCTTGCAGTCCAAGGGACTCTCAAGAGTCTTCTCCAACACCACAATTCAAAAGCATCAATTCTTCAGCACTCAGCTTTCTTTATGGTCCAATTCTCACATCCATACATGACCACTGGAAAAACCATAGCTTTGACTCGATGGACCTTGTTGGCAAAGAAATGTCTCTACTTTAAAAAAAAAAAAGTCTGTACTTTTTAATATGCTATCTAGGTTGGTCATAGCTTTTCTTCCAAGGAGCAAGCATCTTTTAATTTCATGGCTGCAGTCACCATCTGCAGTGATTTTAGAGCCCAAGAAAATAGTCTCTCACTGTTTCCACTGTTTCCCCATCTATTTCCCATGAAGTGATGGGACTGGATGCCATGATCTTAGTTTTCTGAATGTTGAGCTTTAAGCCAGCTTTTTCACTCTCCTCTTTCACTTTAATCAAGAGGCTCTTTAGTTCCCTTTTGCTTTCTGCCATAAGGGTGGTGTCATCTGCATATCTGAGATTATTGCTATTTCTCCTGGCAATCCTGATTCCAGCTTGTGCTTGCTTCCAGCCCGCCATGTCTCATGATGTACTCTGCATATGAATTAAATAAGCAGGGTGGCAATATACAGCCTTGACGTATGCCTTTCCCAATTTTGAATCAGTTCATTGTTCATGTCTACTTTGTGGTACAGTTTCTTTGGGGAACTTGAGGGGTGGAGTAAAGAGGGAAGAATTATTAGCAGTTTTTAAATCAAGGATGAAGACTGCAGTATCCCACAAGAAAACTGTTCAGCTGTGTTACCAGTGCATTTTCACATGCAGTGTAACTTCCACACAAAAGTCTAGGGTGATGGAGATTCAAGAACACACTCTCTCTAAGGAATATAAACAGCAAGCCAGATTTTAAAAGAATTGAAATTGTAAATGCCAGGCTAGGTTTCCCATTTCCAAAACCAGGCAGTTGGTGAGCCTGCTGAAATGATAGATTCTGGTGAAGGAACAGGTAGGAGAGACCAGCTGGGTTCAGGTTGGAAAGGGCACAGTTTTCTCTGGATTGTTGTTGTATCAGGAAGATATAAATTAATTTAATTCCTCTGCTGCTGTAACTCAGCCTTCAGGACTTGGGCTGAACATCCTGGGTTGCTAGGCAACGGGTACCAGTGGGCGGGTGTGGAAGCCAGGACTGAGCAAGTCCTGGGCCAGCATGGAGATGCATCCACTGGGCTACTTTCTGAGCAGCATTATCTCCGAGAAACATGCCAGGCCCCCAGCCCAGGGCACAGCAGCGCTGATTTATAGGAGCCATTTTCTTTTCCAAGGGTTGATTTCAGAAGAAATGCTAGTTTCCAGCAGGTGACGGAAGCAAACATTGCTCATCATCTCATCACACAAGAAATCTTAAGCAACAAGGAAAATCATCCTTGATGTTGATAAAGAAGGCCCTTTCATTAATGATGACGCCAACTGCAGAATCGCTGTGCTGTGCATCGTGTAAAACACACACAAGCTGCTGCATGAGACAGACACTGATGCAGAGAAACGCCGACACAATTCAGCGTCCTGATGGGTCTTCTGGAGCCCATGGTGCAGGTTCTCTCCTCCTGGGCCTTGACTTGATTTTCTGATGCTTCTGCCAAGAGGCCCACTGGGTGGTGGAGGCCTGGCACCAGGAGGGAGCAAGAACCCTGAGTAGCTGGAGCCCTGGAACTGGGCCAGCGAGACACGGCTCCGGGAGATGCAGGTCTCTACCAGAGTCTTGCTGGCGCTTCTCAGCCAGCGTGCATGTCCAGCTGGGTTCTGGCGAAGCAGGACAGCCAGCCCCTCCTTCCACTCCTGCCCCGTGTCCTCCCCCATGGCCCTCACACTCTGTGCCTGCCTAAGAGCCTAGTCCAGCACCGCTTCTCCCCACTCCTGCACCCCCGTGTCCCGTCAGGCCCCCTTGCCCTGTCTCTGTCTGAGATCCCAGCCCAGCGGCCACTCCTCCAGGCTACTCCTCAGCAGCTCGTTTTCCTCACCTGCTCCCCAAACCAGCTCCCAGGCAGGCGTCAGGGCCCCACACGAGGCACAGGCCCTCCAGGGCAAGCATGTGTGAGGGGGGAGTGTGGGAGCCCCCAGGGTCAGCCCGTCTAGTGACTGCAGAGAGTAGGCAGAGAGGTGGGAGCCCACCAGGCTCTCAGACTGTGTTCCTCCGGCTCCAGGCCTCCATGCCACACAGCAGGGCAAGGCAGGTTGAGGAGCATGTTGAGACCTGAGAACCCCAGGCCCACGTCAGTCAGAAGGCCGCTGTGTTCACATGTCTCATCACTGAAGTTGATTTCACCAGAAAAAAATAAAATAAAAATTTTTGGAACTCGTCACCAGCAGAGGAATGCTAATTTCCCCAGTAACCTCCTCTCCACCCTCGACCAAGAGAGTGTATGACCCACAGGCTTCTGTGCACAGCCAGGTCTGGCAGGGCACTATTGCATCATGCCTCCCCTCGAGCCACCTTCAGGAACAGTCTGCCCCAGACGTGGACCCAGGGCAGAGCATCACGGCATCCAGGCTGGTCCCATGTTTCTCTGGGAACTTCAGTGCTTCTGAGAGTCTCCAAGTCTGTTCAAGTGGGTGTTGGCCCAGCATCCGGTCCTGCCAGCTCAGAGCCTAGGGTGCCCTCCATCCTGGGAAGGAGATGGGCAGTGCCTCCCGACCTCATTTGTGTCCTGCAGTGGCCTCAGCAAAGGGCCACAGGCTGGGGTGGGCAGAGTCCACAGGCAGGAGGCCACGAGCCCAGAGTCAGGGCAGAACCTACTGGGCAGTGGCCGTCTGCGTCCTGCTGCCAATGGCGAGTCTCTCAAGGTGAACAGTCCCCTTTGGGGGGAGGGCGCCCGGCCAGGTGCACCCCTGAATCCCAAGGCTGTTCTCCAGTTGCTCTGCACCAGGACAGCCTTGTTGGCCCCAGTGAGCAGCCGCCACCCCAGCAGGGCTGGGATTCATCCCAAGTGGTCGATGCTGTGGCCTCACGGTTGATAAATGTTTTGAATGCCGCCTCTGCGGAAACGTGGCGTTTTGTCACGCACTCCCTTCTTTAAACCTTCATAGAGCAGCTCAGAAACGGCCAAAGCAGTGGCTTTGTGGCCAAGAGAGACACTACTGGTCCTTATTCCATTTTCTCTTAAGTATTTGATGCTTGATTCAATCCTCAGGCGATAGAACGGAGAGAAAAGCAGATCAACAGTGAGAGCGAGTCCTCCAGGTGCCACCTGCCATTTCCTGGCCTCTTAGTCCCACTTGCCGCTCCATCGCCAAAGCTCTTGCCCGGGGTTTCCCTCCCCTCTCCCAGGGCTCTGCCATGACTGCCACCTGGGCGGTCCCCCAGACTGTCCCAGGGGCCACCCATTCAGCGCCCAGGTCCTGCCTCTAACCACAGGCCCTTCTCAGTCCTCAACACCCCTTTCCACAGCATCTGACCCTCTGCGCTTCTCACCTGTGGGTTCAGACTCTCACCTGGCTTTCAGCCAGGGGACCGTGGGCAGGTCCAGCTCCCAAGCCTCGATTCTAAACCTTCTGAAGCCTGATGTACCGCACTCCTGTGGGAGGAAGGCGACTCAGCCCTAACACAGCAGTGAAGCCGCAGTAAGGAGTCAGCCTGCTCCTGGGGTGCCATCCCACCTTCCCCTTGCCTCTGTGCCCCCGGGGCCCCGACCACTCCCCCAGCTCCAACTCCCATGGCTCAGCTGAGCGCCGTGTGTGTGTGTGTGTGTGTGTGTGTGTGTGTGGCCGAGACCAGCTCGGTTACTGGGATCCCACGCTTCCCCGCAGTCCCAAGCAGCCAGGCTGCACTCCGCGCCTTGCCCCTGGTCAGACCCCACCCCGCTCTGTGTCGTTCTCCCGTGTGCAGCCTAAGTCACACTCTGCTNTGTACCGCACTCCTGTGGGAGGAAGGCGACTCAGCCCTAACACAGCAGTGAAGCCGCAGTAAGGAGTCAGCCTGCTCCTGGGGTGCCATCCCACCTTCCCCTTGCCTCTGTGCCCCCGGGGCCCCGACCACTCCCCCAGCTCCAACTCCCATGGCTCAGCTGAGCGCCGTGTGTGTGTGTGTGTGTGTGTGTGTGGCCGAGACCAGCTCGGTTACTGGGATCCCACGCCTCCCCGCAGTCCCAAGCAGCCAGGCCGCACTCCGCGCCTTGCCCCTGGTCAGACCCCACCCCGCTCTGTGTCGTTCTCCCATGTGCAGCCTAAGTCACACTCTGCTCTGTGAAGCGTGTGCCCCATCTGACACTCAAGACTCTTAAGTGTATGCAGAGCTGAGCTTGGGCTTCCCAGGTGGCACAGTGATAAAGCATCCACCCACGAATCCAAAAGATGCAAGAGACACAGGTTCGATCCCTGGGTCGGGAGGATCCCCTGGAGGAGGGCATGGCAACCCACTCCAGTATTCTTGCCTGGAGAATCCCATGACAGTGGAGCCTCGTGGGCCACAGTCCATGAGGTTGCAAGAAACTGAACATGACAAAGCAACAAGAGACAGGTTTATTCTAGGCAAGTCTTGCAGGATAGAGCACCTACTGAGTGCAGCACTTCCTATTTTATGCTTACCTGCACTAACAGGTGGCCTGTTAGCCCGGGAGGGTCTGGTTCCTTCCCCTGGGGGCACTGCAGGACAGCAGGGGTGGATCGGGGGTGGACTGCAGTCCAGACCTTCCTGCCCCCCAGGACAGCGAACCCCCAACCCCTGCCTGGTCTACACCTGCGGCTCAGGGCACAGATGGACAAACCGTAAGTTGAGAGACAGATGGTGTAGGATGGTCACCATGGCCAGTGCTGTGTGGGACAGGACTCGGCCGTAATTACTGCCTCCCTGCCCTGCACTGGGTCCACACTCCCCTCCTCGCCCTGCACTGAGTCCACACTCTCTCCTCCCCCTGCTNCTGTTAGCCCGGGAGGGTCTGGTTCCTTCCCCTGGGGGCACTGCAGGACAGCAGGGGTGGATCGGGGGTGGACTGCAGTCCAGACCTTCCTGCCCCCAGGACAGCGAACCCCCAACCCCCGCCTGGTCTACACCTGCGGCTCAGGGCACAGATGGACAAACCGTAAGTTGAGAGACAGATGGTGTAGGATGGTCACCCCAGGGCCATGCCATGGCCAGTGCTGCGTGGGACAGGACTCGGCCGTAATTACTGCCTCCCTGCCCTGCACTGGGTCCACACTCCCCTCCTTGCCCTGCACTGAGTCCACACTCTCTCCTCCCCCTGCTCTGTGTCCAGGCTCCCCTCCNCTCCTCCCCCTGCTCTGTGTCCACTCTCCTCCCCCTGCTCCGTGTCCACTCTCCTCCCACTGATCCGTGTCCACTCTCCTCCTCCCCCTGCTCTGTGTCCACGGTCTCCTCTTCCCCCTGCTTCGTGTCCATGCTCTCCTGCTTCCACGCCTTCTCCCTCAGCCTCTGTGTGACTCTGTTTTCCCTCCACATGGCCCAACTCAACTGAACTCTCTCTGTTAAGTCCTCTGTGGGGAATCTTGCTCCTTTGTTGAAACTCTGGCTCAGAAAGGCAACTTGAAAGCCAGCTCAGAGGCCCCATCCATAATCTTTGGACCTGTGCCTCTCTGCTCTGTGGTCGACTCTCTGCCAGCTCACCTGTCTGTGCTGACGACGAACTGCCTCCTCCCCATCTGCTCGCAGGAGTGTGCATCCGAAATAGCTGCTTGTTTTCTTCCCTGACATTCACTTCCTCTTGTATAAACATATGGGTTCTCATGGATCACAGACTTGGGGCCCACCAGCGGTCAGGTTATGTGGCCCAGGAGAATCTGAAAGGTGGGAATTGAAAGTGATGACCGAAGGGAGGATCCCTGAACCCAGAGGACAGCTGGCTTGGGACAGTGGTTGGCAGGAAGGAGTGACTTTGCGAGAGTTTTGCTCTGATGGATGGAGTCAGTGATGTCTGGCCAGCGGAGAAAGGATTTTCACGGTGAGGGTGTGGGGGTTCCGTGTTTCTTTGGGTTCATCGCCCTCTGTCAGGGTGGCTTGTCCCTTTTCCTCCTTTGTACACAAGGGGTTAACATGACCTTTGGAAATGACCCACCTTCCTTTTCCCCCAGTCGGCATCTTTTACTCTAATCACTGCGTCTAAACCCCCAGTTAAGAACGCATGGCCATTTGCATTTGACCCAAGTCAGTGGCGTTGGGACCAGCGCCACTCGACAGCTGGGCGAGGGGCTGTGAGAACCTGGGGAGGGTTCCAGGCCTGGTTCTGGCTGGGATCTGCTGGTTACTATGCAAACCAGGCAGTTACCTAGGTCATCAGACTCTTAGTTTCCCTGAGCTGTCACTCATTACCCTAAATGCTGTCAGTGAAACACCTTCGGTTTCATCCTCAGCTCCCTGTGCCTTTTCTTGAGTTTGTCTTGGAAAAGAGCCTTTTGCTGTCTTTGCTTATTTCTCACTTCCTGAGACATCAGGTTACTTCCTGGCCCTGTCCCAGGCAGCAGCTGCTGTCCCTTTAGGCTGGGGACTTGTGCTTTGGAGGATGGTAAGCCTTGGAGACTTGTGATGAGATCATCCCTGGCACAGGCAGCGAGGGCTGTGTGTGGACGCCCGTTTTCTCAGAAAGCCTAAGGTTCCCGTGAGACTTCCTCAGGTGTCGGGGCTGAAGTTGTAAGCCCTCGGTCTCCTGGGTGAGTGCACGGTTGTATCTCTGGCCACTCTTCCTCCCCAGATTGTCCCTGTTGTGTCGGTCTCTACGTTAGCATGGCCTCCAATTGAATTAGGCAGCTCCTTGGGGTCAGAGCCGTGCTCAGTTGTGTTTGGTAACCCAGAGGGCCTTCCTGGTGGTGGGGCTGTTATTCCATCTCACTCCTTCATTCCTAAGGATGTATCGTTAGCTGAGTGCTAAGAAAAGTTGTGAGGTTAACGGATAAACTGAAGGTCAGAATGCAGCATTAGCCAAATGCAATTTTCACCACAAAAACTTCAGGAAATAGTAACTAATTAATATTCCCGTATTAGTCAGACACAAACCTATCAACGTCATCAGGCCCCATATCACCAAGTGGCAGCACCCAGGACCTGAAACGGCCAGCCTGTCCCAACAACAGGGCAGCACAGGCTGTGACCTGGTGACAGGAGGGCTCTGAGTCTGAAATATGCTCCATTTCAGAATCCTAAAAGCACATCCTCAACTTGACTTGGCCACCAGGAAACATAGATGGGAACCCTAAGGGCACATCGGCTGTGACGTGGATGGGATGATCGTTGGCATCTGCTCAGAGCACCGGACACAGATGACCTCCGTCTTTGCCTAAGGACACTCTGCCCTGAGTGGCAGGCGAGGTCAGGAGCACTGACTGCCCTGAGGCTAAACCCAGAGGCCCCCCGGCCAGGGTGAATGGGCGCCTGGGGTGTGGGGTGGGACAGGGCGGGATGGAGCCTGACCAGCGGGGCGCTGGCTCTGGGGCAGGAGGGGGATGAGCAGCTGATTTTCCCTGTGGGATGATCCCTGTGAGACAGGCGTGGTCACCACTGCGCCTCGGAAGCCACGGGCTCAGTCTCCTCCTCTGTGTGGTCCTGGCCAGTCGTCAATCCCTGTCTCCTGAGCGCAGAGGGTTTGGCTGGCCCCGCCCTAGAGAAAATAGTGGACTTTGGGCTGCGTCCGCAGGTCCAGCTGGCTGTTGGTTTTGCGGTATTTCTGCTCCACCTGGCTTGGCGGTGAAGTAGCACGAGCAGCAGGAGGATGTGTGTGGGAGGCTTTCCCTGGAGGGACAGTCTGGGCAGCGCTCATTGTGCAGGATGTATTGCAATAGCTTCTCAGTTGCGCATCTAAACTGGGCTGTGCTCTGTGACTATTTAAAGAAATAAGAGCCCCAGTCCATGTGCTAATTGTCAGTGTGTCCATCTGTTTAACCCTCATGTGAGCCTGGGGGGCTGTGTGCTTACCCCCTCGGTGTCCAAGGAGGCCCTGGCTCCCTGGTACACCTTGCATCGCAGCCCGTAATCTGTGCGCTGAGTAACGACTGCACATCATCTCCCTGTCCACCTCCTCAATGGATGATGTGGCCGGTGAAGGTTTCTGGGTCTTCAGAGGTGGGGGTTGACTCCTCTGCTGTTCAGAGCCCCCATGCAGCCAGGGAGGTGGTCCCTGCACTTTCCTGAAAGGGAGTGAGTGGGGGTGGAGGATGGTCCAGGGGCGACCCAGTTTTCCTCTGGTTTTGTTCAGCATCACATCATCAACAGCACGCTATTCACAGGACGGGCTTATAGGCACACATGTTTTCTTTAAAACAGCTTAAATCAAGGAAAGAGTTGATGTGAGCAGATACACAGATGGCTGATCCTTGGTTGCACAGTGGGCCATTTATAAGTGATTTGCCGAATCGGAGAGTCGGTGCTGACAAAATAAGAGAATGATGGAAGTGAAAAAGAGGCACCTGGGTGTTCAGAAAGCCTCTAGGTGTGGGTTCGTGTGCTCCCTGTGTGGTCACCATGCGGGCCGTAGCCGGCCAGCCCCAGCATCCCTGGCCTGAGCTGGGAAGAGGACACGCACTTTTTCTCTGGTGGCAAAGCCATTAAGAGGAAAATCTCAGGAGGAAAAGTCAGAGTTGGATGATAGCTTGTTGGATTTTATGGTCTAAGGCTCTAAAGTCTGGGAAAATGGATTCCTTGACCAGCCCAGAAATTAGACTCCTCCTGGGCCCCTGTGCTGAGCCTGCACTGGACTCCAGCCCTGTCCTCCAACGGCTCTTGTTCAGATCTGTGTTGTTGCTGTGGCCCAGCAAGCAAACAGCTCATGAGTTACAGAATCCTACATTTCTGACTTAGAGGAGAAACGTGAGTGGTGACTCTTTAAGATGAGAATGAGCTGAAATGAGCTCCATAGAACCTTATTGCCCGAAACACTTGAATAGAAGGGAAATCCAGACCTGGTGGCAGGCTCTGTCCCTGGGAATCCAGGGGAGCCCAGTCCTTCATGCAGCTTTAACTCTCCATTGTTGGTGACAGCCCAGAATCAGACCCAGAAACTCAAGGAGTTCAAGACTGACTTGAAAGCACCTTCCTGCCTCCTTGAAAGGCAGGTCCTTCCTGCCTCCTTCAGCTGGTGCAGCTAACAGAGACCCCAGGGGAAGCCAAGCACCTGTCCAAATGGCCGTAGCATCTGAGAGAAAGTATTCACACTGTTAGTGCATAAAGCAAACATTCTTGACTGCCGAAGAACTGATGCTTTCCAATGTGTTGCACAAAGAGTTAGACACTACTGAGTGACTGGACAGCAACAGTGGACCATAAATATATGAGAAATGGGGGAGGTGGTTGGCATGCTGTGGCTTCTGAGATGATTTCAGTCCCTCTCAAGCTCAGTCCACAGACTGTGTCTTCTGGACACTGACCTGTCCCCTTAACAAGTCACAGCACCTCCCTCCCCAACTTTCCCACTCTTTTTCTCACTAACATCTGCTCTGTTGGGACTTTGTTTTGTCTCTGTGGCTACCGTGTCACTGAGGCAGCATTGTTTTAAATTTTGATGAGAATGAGTAAACTGAGGGTGAAACTTGTCCACCAATACCAGTCATTTCCACGGTCTCTCTCACGGAGCCAAAGAGAACCGTGTGGACGCCGAGTTTACCTTGACAGGAGGCTGCAGAAATGAGCTCGGAAATTGGGATGATTTTAATGCAGCTGCCCTGTCATTTTTCTGTTTTAAAAAATGTATTTTCTACCTCCTTTTCCCTCATCTTGCCAGGTAGTTATGATAAGCTGCTTCAGTGTTGTAAGAAAACGCTGGGGGAAGGAAAAGCCACCTCTAGAGACCGTTAGTACAAAGGCCTTTATTGAGCAGTCGTTCCCGGGCAGAACTCCCAGGGTCAAGCAAGTGAGGGAGCGAAGGGAGTCTGTGAGGCGGGGAGGGGTGCGGGAAGGTTTTATAGCCAGGGCTGGTGGACAGGCCAAGTTTTTCCCCAATAAGGCTACAAGCGCGGGCTACAGCAGTGGTTGGTGTCCATGGTGTTCCTGGTGTCTCCTGATTGGATCGGGGCTCCAAGGCCGGCCCCGGAGGTCTAATCTGTTCTCTTGGTCCCTGTCTGGGCATCAGCCAACTACCGGTGCCGGCCGGATGCCCCTTTCTGGTCATGTATTGGACAGCACGCCCTTTCAAGTGTCACTTAGGTGGGGCTGGAGAGCCAGACCCGCTCTGCACTGTAAACTCAGTTAATAAGTCGCAGACTCCCTGGCTTTGCCACCCTTGCGCTCAGGCAGGACTCGGCTCCCATTCACGGGGTTGGAAGCAGCCGCGCTTCTTCCAAGTTCATGGGAACCTGCTTAGGATGGGCCGGCCGCGGGCCCCGTGTAGGCGAGGGAGGAGTAGAACGGCCTTCAGGAACGTGTTCTAGGAATAGCATTTCGCGCCGTGGAGACGGTGCTGAGACGTTGGGGTTGAGGGGAACGTTTCCGCGGAGACGGCAGGGGCGACGACGCGTCAGTGCCGAGTGCCCCGCGGAGGCCCGGTGCGCCGGACGCTGGCGGCGGCAGCCAAGCCGGGCGCAGCTCGGGACCGCGCGGGCGCCCTGCTCAGGCGCGGCGCCCGGCCGCTGTGGCCGAGGAAGGGCGGCCGCCCCGTCAGGCGGACGGTGCCCGTCGGGGGCACACAGCTTGGGGAGTGGTCCTCCCTGAGGGGGGATCTGGCGCCTCTGCTCGGCGTCCCCGGCAAGCTGAGGCCGTGGCACGCTGCGCCGTGTCCCCAGGACCGGCCGGCGCCCCTCGACTCCCGGGCCCGCCGATCGGCCCCCTGCCTGCTGCTGCCTCACCGGCTCGGGGCTGGCGGGGCTCGCCTGCCGAGTGCGGGGGCGTTGCCAGGGCTCTCATTATAGAAACACAAATGGCTCCAGGCGGATTCGCTGCCAGTGAACCGAGAGGTTGAGAGCCGCGCGCTTGGGTCACAAACACGCATTAAAATGTGGAGATGCGGGCGTTCCTGCAGCTGTGAACCTCCTGAAGCGTGAGCAGACGGGGAAGCTGGCGTGCGGCTCGCCCGCCGGGACCCGCGAGACCCGCGTTTCCTGAAACTATGCGGGGGCAGCGGGGGCAGCCAGTTGCCGGCACCGGCGCCGCTGGGCAGGTTTTAGGTCAAGGACCACACGATTTGTTAAAGCCGAATCAGTCTGGAATCCAAGGGCTTTAAAAGTGCACTGCAATACAGGTGCTACCGTGAAGCTTTGTATGTTATTTGGTTTCCTGGGAGTAAACTTGACGTAAAGATAGATGCCCTAGACGTGATTTGTTAACGTAACCAGGTTCATCTGTCATTTCCTAACAAATATGATGCTTTTATTAATATCCAAAGGGGAGTAAATGAATAGCTGCAGCTCTGAGGTGTAGATCAAAATGCAGTTTTATGGCCGAGGGGCCCTGGAAGTGGGTATTCACAAAGATTCAGAAGTGAAACAGCCAACCGCAAATCAAATTTCCAAGGTTTCTTTCAGAAAGTAAGACTCTACATAACATTTTGGCTATGAAATATTTTAATATATGGACTTTATAATGAATTCTGTACATACTTGAGTTTATTCCAGTCTGTGTAAGAACTGAATATATTACATTTTAACTGCAGAATTACTGGAGTTAAAAGTGTATCTTATTTGTAAGTGAGCTGCTCTAGGAAGCCACTGTCCTCACCCCCAAAGTCACACAGATGGCACTCATCCTCAGCCCGTTCCTGCCTGTCTTCTGGGCCCTGCAGGCGCTGTTTCCAGCCTTCCTGCCAGACTACAGGCCTGACTCAGAGGCACAGCACCCAGTCCTGGGTGTCCACGGGCAGCTGTGGGGTGGACGTGAGCAGGGTTTCAGGGGCTGAGCGCGGGCAGGTGCAGGACAGTGTCTTTCACACAAGGGGGGGGACAGGACACAGAGGCTGGGACACCCCTCGGTGATCCCCCTCAAGTCTCCTCCCCAAACGGGCTAGGCTCCGTGACACAATGAAAGTGAAGTCGCTCAATCATGTCTGACTCTTTGCGACCCCATGAGCTGTAGCCCACCAGGAGCTTCCTTCCACGGGATTCTCCAGGCAAGACTACTGGAGTGGGTTGCCATTTCCTTCTCCAGGGGGTCCTCCCGACCCAGGGATCGAACCCAGGTCTCCTGCATTGTGAAGTCAGTGACACAGCAACTGTGAAAATAATACCTTTTACATTGTATCTTTTTTTTCCTTTTCTTTTTTAATTGAAGTATAGTTGATTTATTATGTGTTGATTTCAGGTGTACATCAAGTGATTTAGTTACACAAATCATTACTTTTTAGATTCTTTTCCACTATCATGTATTACTGTTATGCCCAAAGTCCGAGTCCCCAAAACTGAGAGAATAAGACATCCACAGCAATGCAAAAGCATATAGGGGTTTTATTGCTAGCTCGAGCTAGGGCTCCCGTCTCATCCAGCGCTGTGGAGTCTTGATGAGAGCCCCAAGCTCTGGGTGACATTGCTTATATACAGTATTCTCGGGCACAAAATTTGAAAAATGGGAGTCTCTGGGTCTGATTGGTCACCCTCTGGTGAGGGGTTAGGAGCTGAGTTTTAACTGGCTCTCATTTTCCCAGGCTGGCCACGAGTCCTGATTGGTTCCCATTTCGCGGGCTCGCCACAGGTTCTGATTGGTTCCCGTTTCGCGGGCTCGCCACAGGTTCTGATTGGTTCCCGTTTCACGGGCTCGCCTCGGGTTCTGATTGGTCTGCTGGTGGTGGGGTGATTCCCGTAATCGTGACTCCCATCTTCAGGAAACCGAAACTTAGGTCTAATGGTTACTAAAACCTGTCATGGCGCTGGTCTGGCCCTAACATTACGAGATATTGAATATCGTTCCCTTTGCTACACAGTAGGTCCTTGCTGTTAAATGATGCCTTTTGAAAGAAATTTTAGTCGTCGGGCAAAGCCATGCTGAGGCAGGTCCAGCCACACAGTGCCCTTCAGGGCCCCCAGCACAGCTGCAGCGGGGCTGGCGGACAGCCCAGGCCCTCCTCCCCGACCTTGATCGTGGGGTGAAACCCTCTGCATGGTGGCGTCCACAGGGGCCCCGTCCCTCTGGGCGTGGATAGTGCCCAGGCACGGAGGCAGAGCTCAGGAAGACTGACTGAACCCATGTGCCCTTCAGTAGGAGTGACTTCAGCCCTCTGCTTTCTGAGCCCAGGTTTTGATGCAGGAAAAGGAGCGTCTCTAACGAGCAACCCAGAAAGGAGAGGGGACAGGTGACCCCCAGGAAAGACGGTGAAAGTAACAGTGCCCAGGACGCGTGCCGTCCCCATCACCTTCCCAAGGTGGATCCTAACCCCTCCCGACGCCCGCAGGGGCTGCAGAGGTTCATTCCCACATGCAGCAGGAAAGAAGACGGACTTGGGAGCCAGCCCATCTAATTCCAGTAAAGAAGAAAACAGATGTTGGTTCTGCTGGAGTCTGTGAAACACCAAGTACTTTTATCATCTCTTTTGGATTTATAAAGCACATGCAGGATGGCTGGAGAAAATCTGCAAAATACAAAAAGTTTAAAGAGGAAAACAAAATGTGGCTGTAATTCCTCCAGCTGGAGGCAGTCGCTCTTGGCATCCTGGTAAATGGCCCCCAGTCTTTCTTTTTTTTTTTTTTCCCCCAAGCTGACAAAA
This sequence comes from Antidorcas marsupialis, assembly GCA_006408585.1. Lineage (NCBI taxonomy): Eukaryota > Metazoa > Chordata > Mammalia > Artiodactyla > Bovidae > Antidorcas > Antidorcas marsupialis. The sequence goes on along the minus strand of SJYB01006471.1, from coordinate 3,634 downwards.
ATCATAGAACACTCAGAGTTGGCTCTTGGCTATCTCTATGTAGCATTGCACTGGCAATTTCTGAAACGGCTAAAAGCTCTCTAACATTCCATGCTGTGATTGTTCCGTAATTTATTTAACCATTATGCTTTAATTGGATATTTGAAAAATCAAGACTTGCCAATTTTTTTTAAAAGGGGGAAAAAAATGGAGCATCAGTACTTTATCCTTGAGTCGTTTGCAGAAAGTCCAGGAAGAGACACAGGGTCGCTGGGTCACTGGCTGTCTTGTTAACCCTGGCTCCTTAAAGCCCTTACACTTGGGTAAACTCAACCCTCTGGAAGGAACCGGGAGATGGGGGAAATTCATCAAGTGTAGAAAATTGAGGTGATATATCAAATAAAGAATTTAGAGTGCTTAAACATTAACACTGTGGCCTTTCATAACGTTAAAAGTGCCTGAAAAACTCCTCTCCAGAAAGCAGGAGATATCACAGGGAGATGGGGAAGGGTTTTCCTCTTGACCCAAAACCTCCCAGAGTGAGTGTTCACATTCTTCTCAAAGCCCCCAGGTCACTGATTTACCAAATAAAGATACAAGATGCCCTGGTGAGTTTGAATTTCAGACACACAACAAATTCTGTTTGAGATCTACTGCAAAGTTACTGTTTTGTTTTCTGAAATTCAGAGTGTCTGGCTGTCCTTGGCTGCCCTACCCAGGGACTTCTGATACACCGGTGGAAAACCCCCATCAGAGACAAAGAAGGCACGTGGTTTCTGCGTCGTTCACGCCCAGCTCTGAGACAGCTACCAAGCCCAGGGACAAGCAGGGACAGCTCAGTTGCGCAGGGCAGCTTTTTCTAATCTTTGTAAACTGCTTTACAACTGTCTTTAAAACTATTTTTCCAGTTTAAACATGGTGAACATGTCTTCAAGCAAACTTAGGTGTAAAACCATGTGAAATACAGACGGTGATACAAAGGATTTGACACTGCATTCATTTGGAATTTAGATTTCAAACATATTATATAAAGTGTAATTAATGTCACTTTTGAAGTGAGTTATGTTCAAATTTAAGAACAGATAGGTAAGTTTCACCCTGAAGTTTCTCTCTTTTACCTGAGAAAGTCTTCTTTTTACTTCAGCATTTTTTTTGTCTTTTTTCTGAGGCTAGAGAAATTCAAAGTAAAGTGCACGTGCCCTCAGTCATCTGTGAATTCCTGTGGAAGATGATTTGTGATTTGTTCGAATGCGTGATGAGGGCCTGGAAGCCTTCTAACCAGGGAAGCAACTCCCCCATGGCAAGTGGGGGTGTGAACCCCGACATCGCCATGGGGGCTTCAGGAGTTCCTGCCTTGGGAGACCCCCTGTCCTTGCCCATGTCCCTGGGGCTGCCTCTTATGACCTGAGTTTGCTCTCACCTTATTTAAGTGGCATCTAACTCTGAGTGAAATTTCTGCAGACTTCAGGACAGCATCTTCTGAGACTGATCCTTGGTCCAAAGTAAAATTATGAGCATTTTTGTGGGTTTCAAAGAAAAGCCATCCGTAGCGGTCCTGCTGGGCCGGATGCAGGCGCAGCTGTGACTGGAGCGGAGGAGGAGGGACGGGGAGCTCATCAGTGTCATTGTCCTCCTGAGGGGGGATGGTCCCGAATCTGTGCGGCTGCAAGTCCTCTCATTAGGGGAGCAGCTGAGATGAGGCCTGGAGTGTGCTTTCTGCAGGAGCAGACTTCACAGAGGGCGGAGAATCTAGAGACTGGGCAGGCTTTGTGGGTGCTCCTTCAGTGAGCTGAACTCACCCAGCATCTCCTGGAGCATCCAGAGGTAGCCGCCATGTGTCACGCCTGGAGATGAGGCCACGCCCCCGGAGGTCATCACCCTGACTCTGCGGCTCCATGTCCATCAGGAGGATGCGCAGTCAGGAGACATTTCCACCAGCAGAACCTTTGTCCTGACCCCACTCTCCCCATCTCCATCTTTAAATAGACAGACAGTAGGGAGGGGGCCCAGAGAGACTGAGAAGTGCTCGCTGGCCTTGCGGCCTCACACAGCTCAGCAGAGATGCATCCGTGCTGGAGGTCGGCAGGTGTCCACTGGGGAAAAGCGCACAGCCTGAGAGCCGTGAGGTCAGGGTCATTACCGCAGGCTGTGGCCCCACAGCCTCCTGCTAGCTTGAGGAACCACTTCCAGGAGCTGGGGGTCTGGCCAGCATGTGCTCAACCCTGGCAAAGGGTCAGTGCAGCCAAGCCAGAACCAGGCGTAGGCTCTCCTGGCCACAGGAGCAGATGCATTAGTTGATGGGTTTAGTGCTTTTCTAAGAAGGGGCGAGGCAAGAATTTGGGTTTTATAGTCTCCCAAAAATATCTGTCTATCTGAAGGCCTGTTAATGAGTTTTTCTGGAGCACAGAGCACCTCCTCCCTGGACTCCTTTCAGGTGGGACTGAAGGTCAACGGCTGCAGAAGCTTGTGGCTGACGGCCTGATGGCGAGTCACTCTGTAACTGGCAGAGGATCTGAGCGAGGCCAGGGGTGTGAGTGGACTCAAAGCGTGCAGATGGACCAGGTGGACTAGGCGAAGGAAGGGCAGGTGGATGGAGCACAGATGGGCTGAGCTGGACGGAGCCCCGGGCTTGGCTGAAGAGGGCCCGCACCCCAGGGAGGACCAGGGGCCCAGCCGGACTTGGGCAGGTGTGATGAGAGCCTGGGTCCCCAGGCAGACTTGAAACCTGAATTTAATCGCAAAGCTTCAAGTGCTGCTGCCCTCATTTCACGTGCCAGTCGTCCTAGCCACACTGGGAGGTGGCGTGGCTCTCCCCAGGCTGTCCTGGGCGGGGGGTGGGGGGGGGGGGGTGTGGG
>SJYB01006470.1:0-28556 GCA_006408585.1 Antidorcas marsupialis | reverse complement strand
TCGTCTTAAGTTACGACGGGACCTCAGGGACCCGTGCCTGTGGCCTCATGAGAGGCCAGTCTCCGTGAGAGTTGCGAGGCGCCTCTGGGAATTCCTCCCCAGTAGTTGCTGGGTCCTCATTCCTCATCTGGTGTTGAGGCCGGAGTACGAGCTTTCCTCGCCTGGGCTGACATATTTCTTGGACTTCCGTTGGAGCTCACACAGGGGAGTTAGGCCCATTCGCCTCGAGACGTGCACGGCTGTTTTCCACCCCAGTTGAGGCATCAGTGTCCGGCTCCCTGTCGATCGGACACAGGGATCTGTGGCTTGCGCTCGAAGTAACCCAGGGCTGTCACACGTGCCATTGTGTCAGGCGTTGAGCCTCAGGGTGACAATCGAGGCTGAGCAGGGCAGTCAGTTTGATTTTGAGTGGACGAGGCATTTGGGGGTTTTGGGGAATGGTGGCCCGACCCCTGAGTTTCCTCCCGACTCTACTGGTGCATGCGCCTTTTCTTGAGATGGGAGGTGAATGCCGGGAATCCTTTTCCGACTTAGCAGGGAAAGGGTCCCTCATATGGAGCTGAGCAGGGGAAAACGGGGCTCCTCTTGAAACATGGTGGAAGCCTCAGAGTTCCTCTCGAGTGGGCACTCGTGGAGTGGGGAAATTCTTGGGTCACAGCAAGGGTGTGAAGGAGCCCTTAGAGGTCCAAGAGGGAAGGGGTGATGTCCCGAGAGATGCCACATAGGACAAGGGCCTCACACCGCCTGAAGGGGAGAAGCTTCTGGTTTTCATCGAGTTTCGGAGGGGTCCTCTCGAATTACGATGGAGACCCCAGAAACATGCCCCTGTGGCCTCAGGGGAGGACAGTCTTTGAGCCAGTTGCTGGGCTCCTCTGGTGATTCCTCCCCAGTCGTCGAAGGGTCCNAAACGGGGCTCCTCTTGAAACATGGTGGAAGCCTCAGAGTTCCTCTCGAGTGGGCACTCGTGGAGTGGGGAAATTCTTGGGTCACAGCAAGGGTGTGAAGGAGCCCTTAGAGGTCCAAGAGGGAAGGGGTGATGTCCCGAGAGATGCCACATAGGACAAGGGCCTCACACCGCCTGAAGGGGAGAAGCTTCTGGTTTTCATCGAGTTTCGGAGGGGTCCTCTCGAATTACGATGGAGACCCCAGAAACATGCCCCTGTGGCCTCAGGGGAGGACAGTCTTTGAGCCAGTTGCTGGGCTCCTCTGGTGATTCCTCCCCAGTCGTCGAAGGGTCCTCAGTCCTCCTCTGGTGTTGAGGCCAGAGCGTGAACTTTCCTCGCCTGTGCAGCATAGGTCTTGTGGTTCCCCTGGAGCCCCCACATGGGAGTCAGCCCTCCTCTCTCCTGTAGGCGTCACGGCNTGGTGTTGAGGCCAGAGCGTGAACTTTCCTCGCCTGTGCAGCATAGGTCTTGTGGTTCCCCTGGAGCCCCCACATGGGAGTCAGCCCTCCTCTCTCCTGTAGGCGTCACGGCCGTATGCCTCCCCAGCTGCAGCAGCAGTGTCAGGAACCCCGTCGAGCGGACACAGGGATCTGTGGCTTGCCCTCGAAGTACCCCAGGGCTGTCACATGTGCCAGTGTGTCGGACGACGAGCCTTGGGGTGACAGTCGAGTCAGTGTAGGGCATTCAGGTTCATCTGGAGTGGACTAGGTAGTTTGGGGTCTTGGGGAATGGTGTCCCGACCCCTGATTCTCCTCCCAACTCTCCTCATGCGAGCGCCTCCTACTGGGATGCGAGGGGAGCGCCGGGAACCCTTTCCCTACGGAGCAGGGAAAGGGACCCTCATCTGGAGCTGAACAGGGGCTAATGGGGCTCCTTTTGAGTCTTGGGTTGACCCTCGGTGTTCCTCTCGAGTGGGGACGGGTGAGGCGGGGAACTTCCTGGGTCACAGCAAGAAGGTGAGCAACCCATTTGGGGTCCAAGAGAGAAGGGGTGATTTCCCCGGAGATGCGACAGCGGACAAAGTCCTCAGCCCAGGTACAGGGGAGAATTTATTGGTTTTTCTCAAGTTGTGGCGGGGTCCTCTCGAGTTATGACAAGGACCCAAGGGANTGTTCCTCTCGAGTGGGGACGGGTGGGGCGGGGAACTTCCTGGGTCACAGCAAGAAGGTGAGCAACCCATTTGGGGTCCAAGAGAGAAGGGGTGATTTCCCCGGAGATGCGACAGCGGACAAAGTCCTCAGCCCAGGTACAGGGGAGAATTTATTGGTTTTTCTCAAGTTGTGGCGGGGTCCTCTCGAGTTATGACAAGGACCCAAGGGACTCGCTCCTGTGGCCTCAGGAGAGGCCAGTCTCCGTGCCAGTTGCCAGGCGCCTCTTGGGATTCCTCCCCAATCGTCGACGGGTGCTCTGTCCTCGTCTTGTGCTGAGCCTGCAGCCTGAGCTTTCCTCGACCGTTCTGACCTAGGTCTTGAGGTACCCCTGAGGCCCTCACAGGGGAGTCAGGCCTCGTATCGCTTAGAGATGCACTGCCACTTGCCTCCCCAACTCGAGCAGCATTGTCACGCTCCCCATCCTGTGGACACAGGAATATGAGGCTTCCCCTCGAGGTACAGCAGGGCTGTCATACGTGCCAGTGTGTTGGGCGTCGAGCTGCGGGATGAAAGTCAAGGGAGTGCAGGACAATCAGGTTCATCTGTAGTGGATGCGGCATTTGGGAGTCTTGGAGAATGGTGGCCCAAACCCTGATGCTCCTCACGACTCTCATGGTGGGAGCGGCTGTTCTTGGGATGTGAGAGGATCGCAGGTACCCCTCTCCAGACAAGCAGGGAAAGGGACAATCATCTGGAGCTGAGCAAGGGCAAATGGGGCTCCTCTTGATTTATAGCAGGACTATCGGGGTTCTTCTTGAATGGGGACTGGTGGGTCGGAAAATTCTTGGGTCACAGCAAGAATGTGAAGGGGCCTTTTGAGGTAAAAGAGGTAAGGGGTGATTTCCCCTGAGACGCTGCAGGGGACTAGGGCCTCACCCCGCTTACAAGGGAGAAGCTTCTGCTTTTTCTCGAGTTGCTTCAGGGTTTCTCGAGTTATGATGCAGAGCCCATGGACCCTCCCCTGTGGCCTCAGGAGAGGGCAGTCTCCGTTCCAGTCACCATGAGTCTTTGGGGATTCCTTTCCAGTCATCACCGGGTCCTTCAGTCCTCATCTGGTGCTGAGGCAGGTGCCTGACCTTTCCTCGCCCATGATGACATAAATCTTGGTGTTCCCATGGAGCCCCCACAGGGGAGTCAGGCCTCGTCCTCCCTGGAGACGTGCACTGATGATTGCCCCACAGCTTCATCAGCAGTGTCAGGCTTTCAGTCGAGCAGATACAGGGAACTGTGGCTTGCCCTCAAAGTACCCCAGGGCTGTCACACGTGCCAGTGTGTTGGGCATTGAGCCTCGGGCTACAGTCTTAGCAGTGCAGGGCAGTCAGGTTCATCTGGAATGGACGAAGCATTTGGTGGTCTTGGGAATGGTGGCCCTTCCCCTGATGCTCCTCCTGAGTTTCCTGGGGCGATCACCTCTTCCTGGGATGCGAGAGGAGCGCTGGGAAACCTTACCAGATATAGCAGGGTAAGGGACCCTCATCTTGAGCTGAGCAGGGCAAACGGGGCTCCTCTTGAGTCTCGACAGGACCCTCAGGATTCCTCTCGAGTGGGGAAGGATGGGGCAGGGAACTTCTTGGGTCACAGCAAGGGTGTGAAGGAGCCTTTCCAGGCCCAAGAGGGAAGGGGTGAGTTCTCCCAAGACAAGGCAGAGGAGAAGAGACTCAGCCCACCTGCAGGAGAGAATCTTCTGGTTTTCCTCGACATGTGTTGGGGTCCTCTCGAGTTACCATGGGGACCCCAGGGTCTCGCCCCTGTGTCCACAGAGGAGGCCAGTCTCCATGCCAGTTGCCAGGTGCCTCTGGGGATTCTGCTCCAGTCGTTGGTGCGTTCTTGGATTTCGTCTGCTGCTGAGGCCGGAGACTGAGCTTTCCTCGACTGTATTCACCTAGGTCTTGGGGTGCCACTGGGGCCCCCACAGAGGAGAAAGGCCTGGTCTCACCTGGAGATGTGCATGGCCACTTGCCTCCCCAGCTGCAGCAGCAGTGTCAGGCTGTCCGTAGAGTGAACACAGGAATTTGTAGCTTGTCCTTGAGGTACCCGAGGGCTATCACACGTGCCAGTGTGTCTGGCATTGAGTGTCGGGGTGACAGTCAAGGCAGTGCAGGGCAGTCAGGGTCCGCTGAAGCGGACTAAGCATTTGGGGGTCTTGGGGCATGGTGGCATGACCCCTGATGCTCCTCCTGACTCTCTTGGTGTGAGCGCCTCCTCTTGGGAGGTGAAAGGAGTGCAGGGAAGCCTTTCCTGACGGAGCATTGAAAGGGAACCTCATCTTGAGCTGAACAGGGGCAAACGGGCCTCCTCTTGGGTCGCAGTAAGACCATCAGGGTCCTCTCGAATGGGGACTGGTGGGGTGGGAACTTCTTGGGTTAAGCAAGAATGTGAAGGAGACTTTTGAGGTCAAAGAGGTAAAAGGTGATTTCACCCGAGACGCTGCAGGGGACAAGTGCCTCACCCCGCTTGCAAGCGAGAAGCTTCTGGTTTTTCTCGAGTTGCAGTGGGGTTTCTCGAGTTATGACGGGGAGCACATGGACCCGCCTTTGTGGCCTCAGGAGATGCCAGTCTCCGTGCCAGTTGACATGCGCCTTTGGGGATTCCTCCCACGTCATCGCCGGGGCCTCAGTCCTCGTCTCGTGCTGAGGCTTGTACCTGAGCTTTCCTTGCCCATGCTGACATCAGTCTTGGGGTTCTCAAGAAGCCCCCACAGGGGAGTCAAGCCTCGTCTCGCCTGGAGACACGCATTGCCGCTTGCCTCCACAGCTTCACCAGAGGTGTCAGGCTTCCCGTCGAGCAGATACAGGGGTCTGTGGCTTGCCCTCGAGGTACCCCAGGGCTGTCACACATGCCAGTGTGTTGCGCATTGGGCCTGGGGCTGATAGTCTAGGCAGTGCAGAACAGTCAGGTTCATCTTGAATGGACAAGGCATTTGGGGGTCTTTGGAATGGTGGCCCTACCCCTGATGCTCTTCCCGAGTTTCTTGGGGCGAGCGCCTCTTCCTGGGATGCGAGAGGAGTGCCAGGAAACCTTTCCAGACGTAGCAGGGAAAGGGACCCTCATCTTGAGCTGAGCATGTGCAAACGGGGCTTCTCTTGAGTTGCAGTGGGACCCTCGGGGTTCATTTCGTATGGGGACCAGTGGGGCTGGGAACTTCTTCAGTTACACCCAGGGTGTGAATGACCCATTCGAGGTCCAAGAGGGAAGGGGTGATTTCCCCTGAGATGCCGCAGCGGACAAGGGCCTCACGCCACCTGGAGGAAAGAAGCTTCTGGTTTTTCTCGAGTTGTGGCCTGTCCTCTTGAGTTAATACGGGGACCTCAGGGACATAACTCTGTGGCCTCAGTAGAGGCCAGGCTCCGTGCCAGTTGACAGTCGCCTCAGGAGAATCCTCCCCATTGGTCGCTGAGTCCTCAGTCCTCGTCTAGTGCTGAGGCCTGAGCCTGAGCTTTCCTCGCCCATGCTGAAATAGGTCTTGGGGTTCCCCTGGATCCCCACAGAGAGTTAAGCCTCTTCTCACCTGGAGACCTGCACGGCTGTTTGCCTCCCCAGCTGCAGCAGCAGTGTCAGGCTCGCTGTCAAGCAGACACAGGGATATGTGGATTTTGCTCGAGGTACCCCTGGGCTGTCATACGTGCCAGTGTGTTGGGCGTCAAACCTTGGGGTGACAGTAGGTGCAGTGCAGGCCAGTCAGGTTCATCTGGAGTGAACGAGGCCTTTGGGAGTCTTGGGGAATGGTGCTAAGACCCTTGATGCTCCTCCCAACTGTCCTGGTGAGTGTGTCTCCTGTTGAGATGTGAGGGGAGCACTGGGAACCCTTTCCAGACAGAGGGACCCCCATCTGGAGCTCAGCAGGGCCTAATGGGGCTCCTTTTGAGTCTTAGCGGGACCCTCGGTGTTCCTCTTGAGTGGGGACGGGTGGGGCGGGGAACTTCTTGGGTCACAACAAGAAGGTGAACGACCCTTTTGAGGTCCAAGAGAGAAGGGGTGATTTCCCCCAAGATGCCACAGCAGACAAGGGGAGAATCTTTTGGTTTTTCTCAAGTTTTGGCTGGGTCCTCTCGAGTTACGAAGGGGACCTCAGTTACTCACCCATGTGGCCTCAGGAGAGGCCAGTCTCCGTGCCCGTTGTCAGGCGCCTCTGGGGATTCCTCCCCAATCGTCACCGTGTGCTGAGTCCTTGTCTTCTGCTGTGGCCGTAGCATGAGCTTTCCTCTACTGTCCTGACCTAGGTCTTGGGATACCACTGGGACCCCTACAGAGGAGATGGGCCTCGTCTCTCCTGGAGACGTGCATGGCCGCTTGCCTCCCCAGCTTCAGCAGCAGTGTCACGCTTCCCATCGAGTGGACACAGGAATCTGTGGCTTGCCCTTGAGGTACCGGAGGGCTGTCACACGTGCCAGTGTGTCTAGCTTTGAGTGTCGGGGTGACAATTGAGACAGTGCAGGGCAGTCAGGGTCCGCTAGAGTGGAGTAGGCATTTGGGGGTCTTGGGGAATGGTGGCATGACCCCTGATGCTCCTACCGACTCTCCTGGTGTGAGCGCCTCCTCCTGGGATGCTAGGGGCACGCCGGGAACACTTTCTGGACCAAGCAGGAAAAGGGACCCTCATCTGGAGCTGAACAGGGGAAAACGGGCCTCCTCTTGAGTCTCGCCCGGACCCTCGGGGTTCCTCTCGAGTGGGGAAGGATGGGGCGGGGAACTTCTTGGGTCACAGCAAGGGTGTGAACGGGCCTTACGAGGTCCACGAGGGAAGGGGTGACTTCCCTGGAGAAACCCCAGTGGACAAGGGCCTCATTCCACCTGCAGTGGGGAAGCTTCTGGTATTTTTCGAGTTGCGGCTTGGTCCTCTCAAGTTACGATGGGGACCCCAGTGGCCCGCCCCTGTGGCCTCAGGAGAGTCCAGTCTCTGTGCCACTTTCCAGGGGCCTCTGGGGATTCCTCGCCAGTCGTCTGCTGGCCCTCAGCCCTCATCTGGTGCTGAGGCCAGAGCCTGAGCTTTCCTCGACTGTGTTGCCATAGGGCTTGGTGTTCCTCTGGAGTCCCCACAGGTAAGGAAGGCCTCGTCTCGCCTTGAAACGTGCATGGCCACTTGCCTCCCCAGCTGCAGCATCCATGTCAGGCTCCCCGCTGAGCGGACACAGGGATTTGTGGCTTGCCCTCGAGGTCCCCAGGGCTGTCACACGTACCAGTGTGTCGGGCGTCGAGCCTCGGGGTGACAGTCGAGGAAGTGCAGAACGTTCAGGTTCATCTGGAGTGGACGAGGCATTTGGGGCTCTTGGGGAATGGTGGCCTGACCCCTGATGCTCCTACCGACTCTCCTGGTGTGAGCGCCTCTTCCTGGGATGCTAGGCGAGCACCGGGAACACTTTCCGGACCGAGCAGGGAAAGGGACCCTCATCTGGAGCTGAGCAGGGGCAAATGGGGCTCTTCTTGAGTTGCCTTTGGATACTTGGTGTTCCTCTCGAGTGGGGACGTGTGGGGCAGAGAACTTCTTGGGTCACAGCAATGGTGTGAAGGAAACTTTCGAGGTTCAAGAGGGAAAGGGTGATTTCCCCTGAAATGCCGCAGTGGACAAGGGTCTCACCACACCTGCAGGGGAGAAGCTTCTGCTTTTTTCTAGTTGCGGTGGGGTTCCCTCGAGTTACGATGGTGAACCCAGGGACCCGCCCCTGTGGGCTCAGGTGAGGCCAGTCTCCGTGGAGTTGCCAGGCGCCTCTGGGGATTCCTCCCCAGTCGTCGCCAGGTCCTCAGCTTGAGCTTTCATCGCCCGTGCTGACATAGGCCTTGAGGTTCATATGGAGCCCCCGCAGGGGAGTCAGACCTCGTCTCGCATGGAGTCGTGCACGGCCGCTTTCCTCCCAAGCTGCAGCAGCAGTGTCAGGCTTCCCGTCAAGCGGAAACATGAATTTGAGGCTTGCCCTCAAGGTAGCTGTGGGCAGTCACACGTGCCAGTGTGTCTGGCGTTGAGTGTCGGGGTGACAGTCGAGGCAGTGCAGGGCAGTCAGGTTCATCTGGAACGAACGAAGCATTTGGGGGTCTTAGGGAATGGTGGCATGATCCCTGAGGCTCCTCCCGACCTTCCTGGTGCGAGTGCCTCCTCGTGGGATGTGAGGGGAGCTCTGGGACCCCTTTCCCGATGAGCAGGGAAAGCGACAAACATCTGGAGCTGAGCCGGGGCAAACAAGGCTCCACTTGAGTCGCAGCAGGACCATCGGTGTTCCTCTCAAATGGGGACTCATGGAGTGAAAACTTCTTGGGTCATAGCAAGAATGTGAAGGGGTCTTTCGAGGTCAGAGAGGTAAGGGGTGGTTTCCCCCGAGACGCAGGAGGGGACAAGGTCCTCACCTCACCTGCAGGAAAGAAGCTTCTGGTTTTTCTCAAGTTGCGGCTGGTCCTCTCGAGTTACGACGGAGGCCCCAGGGACTCGCCCCTGTGACCTCAGGAGATTCCAGTCTCCGTGCCAGTTGACAGGCTCCTCTGGGGATTCCTCTCCAAATGTCGCCGGGTGCTCAGTCTTCGTCTTGTGCTGAGGCCGGTGCCTGAGCTTTCCTCCACCCTCCTGACCTAGGACTTGGGGTACTGCTGGGGCACCCACAGAGGAGACAGGCCTCGTCTAGCCTGGAGACGTGCATGGCCGCTTGCCTCCCCAGCTGCAGCAGCAGTGTCAGGCTTCCCATTGAGAGGAAACAGAAATTTGTGGCTTGCCCTCGAGGTACCCGAGGGCTATCACTCGTGCCAGTGTGTCTGGCATCGACTTTCAAGGTGACAGTCGAGGCAATGCAGGGCAATCAGGGTCTCCTGGATTGGACTAGGCATTTGGGAGTCTTGGGGAATGTTGGCGTGACTCCTGATGCTCTTCCTGACTCTCCTGGTGCTAGTGCCTCCTCTTGGGATGTGAGGGGAGTGCAGAGAACACTTTTCCGACCCAGCAGGGAAAGGAACCTTCATCTGGAGCTGAACAGGGGCAAACAGGCCTCCTCTTGAGTCTCAGCGGGACCCTCGGGGTTCCTCTCGAGTGGGGAAGGATGGGGCAGGGAACTTCTTGGATCACAGCAAGCGGGTGAATGAGCCATTCGAGGTCCAAGAGGGAAGGGGTGATTTCACCCAAGAAGTCGCAGCAGACAAGTGCCTCACCACGCCTGCAGGGGAGAAGCACCTGGTTTTTCTTGAATTACAGTGGGGTTCTATTGAGATGCGACGGGGAACCCAAAAACCAGCCCTGTGGCCTCAGGAGTGTCCAGTCTCCGTGCCAGTTTCCAGGCGCCTCTGGGGATTCCTCCCCAGTCGTCGGCGGGTCCTCGGGTTTCGTCTGATGCTGAGCCTGGAGTCTGAGATTTCCTCGCCAGTGTTCACAAAGGTCTTGGGGTTCCCGTTTAGCCACCACAGGGAAGTCAGGTCTTGTTGAGCCTCGAGACGTGCATGGCCGCTATCCTCCCCAGCTGCACAGCAGTGTCAGGCTCCATGTCGAGCGGACACAGGGATCTATGACTTGACCTCGAGCTACTACCCAGGGCTGTCACACGTGCCAGTGTGTCAGGCATCGAGCCTCGGTGTGGCAGTCGAGGCAGTGTAGGGCAGTCAGGTTCATCTGGAGTGGAGGAGACATTTGGGGAATTTGAGGAATGGTGGCTCAAACCCTGATGCTCCTCCTGACACTCAAGGTGCGAGTGGCTGTTCTTGGGATGCAAATGGAGTGCAGGGACCCCTTTCCCAATGAGCAGGGAAAGGGACAAACATCTGGAGCTGAGCAGCGGCAAACGGGGCTCCTCTTGATTCACAGCAGGACCATCGGGGTTCCTCTTGAATGGGGACTGGTGGGGCAGGAACTTCTTGGGTCACAGCAAGAATGTGAAGGAACCTTTCGAGGTCAAAGAGGTAAGGGGTGATTCCCCAGAGACACTGCAGGGGACAAGGTCCTAAGCCCGCTTGCAAGAGAGAAGCTTCTGGGTTTTCTCGAGTTGTGGTGGGGTTTCTCGAGTTACGACGGGAGCTCATGGACCCACCCCTGTGGCCTCAGGAGAGGCAAGTCTCCGTGCCAGTTGCCATGCTCCCTGGGGATTCCTCCCCAGTCATCACCGGGTCCTCATTCCTCGTTGTGTGCTGAGGCCGGTACCTGAGCTTTTTTTGCCCATGCTGACATATATCTTGGGGTTCCCATGGAGCCCCAAAAGGGGAGTCAGGCTCATCTCGCCTGGAGAGGTGCACTGCCACTTGCCTCCACAGCTTTAACAGCAGTGTCAGGCTTCCAGTTAAGTGGATAAAGGGATCTGTGGCTTGACCTAGAGGTACTACCCAGGGCTGTCACACTTGCCAGTGTGTTGAGCATTGAGCCTCGGGCTGACAGTCTAGGCAGTGCAGGACAGTCAGGTTCATCTGGATTGGACGAGGCATTTGGGTGTCTTCGGAATGGTGTCCTACCCTTGATGCTCCTCCCGAGTTTCCTGGGACAAGCGCCTCTTCCTGGGATGTGAGAGGAGTGCCGGGAAACCTTTCCAGATGTAGCCAGAAAGGTACCCTCATCTTGAGCAGAGCATGGGCAAACGGATCTTCTCTTGAGTCACAGCGGGACCCTCAGAGTTAATCTCATGTGGTGACGGGTGGGGCCAAAATTTCTTGGGTCATAGCAAGAATGTGAAGGGGCCATTCGAGGTCAAAGAGGTAAGGGGTGATTTCCCCTGAGATGCCGCAGTGGACAAGGGCCTCACGCCGCCTGCAGGAAAGAAGCTTCTGATTTTTCTCGAGTTGTGGCCGGTCCCCTTGCGTTATGACAGGGACCCCAGGGACCCGCCCCTGTGGATTCAAGAGAGGCCAGTCTCCATGCCAGTTTCCAGGCATCTCTGGTGATTCCTCCCAAGTCGTTTCTGGGTCCTCAGTCCTCGTCTAGTGCTGAGGTCAGAGCCTAAACTTTCCTCACCCGTGCTGCCATATGTATTGGGGTACCGCTGGAGCCCCCACAGGGGAGTCGGCCTCTTCTCACCTGGAGACTTGCATGGCCTCTTGCCTCCCCAGCTGCAGCAGCAGTGTCAGTCTCCCCTTTGAGCAGAGATAGGTATCTTTGGCTTGCCCTCGAGGTACCCCAGGTCTGTCACACTTCCCAGTGTGTTGGGCATCAAGGCTTGGGGAGACAGTCGAGGCAGTGCAGGGCCATCAGGTTCATTTGGAATGGAGGAGGAATTTGGGGGTCTTAGGGAATGGTGGCCCTACCGCTGATGCTCCTCCCGACTCTCCTGGTGCAAGCGCCTCTGCTTGAGGTGCGAGGGGAGGACCAGGAACCGTTTCTCGATGGAGCAGGGAAAGGGACCCTCATCTGAAGCTGAGCAGAGGCAAATAAGGCTCCTCTTGAATCGCGGCAGGACCCTTGGTGTTCCTCTCCAGTGGGGACGGGTAGAGAGAGGAACATCTTGGGTGACTGCAAGCAGGAGAAGGAGCCTTTTGTGGTCCAAGAGGGAAGGGGTGAGTTCTCCCAAGACAAGGCAGCGGACAATAGACTCAGCCCACATGCAGCAGAGAAGCTTCTGGTTTTTCTCGAGTTAGGGCGGAGTCCTCTCGAGTTACGACAGGAACCCCAGGAAATCGCCCCTGTGGCCTCAGGAGATGCCAGTTTTGTGCCAGTTGCCAGGAGCTTCTGGGGATTCTTCCTCAGTGGTCGCTGGTTCCTCAGTCCTCGTCTGGTGCTTAGGCCAGAGCCTGAGCATTCGTCGCCTGTGCTGACTCAGGTCTTGGGTTTCCCTGGAGCCCCCACAGTGGAGTCAGGCCTCATTTAGCCTGGAGACGTATACGGCCGTTTGCATCCCCAGCTGCAGCAGCAGTGTCAGGCTCCCCGTCGAGCGGCCACAGGGATCTGTGACTTGACCTCGAGGCAGTACCCAGGGCTGTCACACGTGCCAGTGTATCAGGCTTCAAGCCTCGTGGTGACAGTCGACGCAGTGCAGCGCAGNTTCCTCAGTGGTCGCTGGTTCCTCAGTCCTCGTCTGGTGCTTAGGCCGGAGCCTGAGCATTCGTCGCCTGTGCTGACTCAGGTCTTGGGTTTCCCTGGAGCCCCCACAGTGGAGTCAGGCCTCATTTAGCCTGGAGACGTATACGGCCGTTTGCATCCCCAGCTGCAGCAGCAGTGTCAGGCTCCCCGTCGAGCGGCCACAGGGATCTGTGACTTGACCTCGAGGCAGTACCCAGGGCTGTCACACGTGCCAGTGTATCAGGCTTCGAGCCTCGTGGTGACAGTCGACGCAGTGCAGCGCAGTCTGGTTCATCTGGAGTGGACGAGACATTGGGGCCTTTGGGAATTGTGGCCAGACCACTGATGCTCCTCCCGACTCTCCTGGTGGGAACAGCTCCACTTGGAATGTGAGGGGAGCGCCCAGAACCCTTTCCCGAAGGAGCAGGTAAAGCAACAATCATCTGGACCTGATCAAGGGCAAACAAGGCTCTTCTTGAGTCACAGTGGGAATGTCGGAATTCATCCCAAGTAGGAAAGGGAGGGGCAGGGAACTTCTTTGGTCACAGCAAGTGTATGAAGGAGCCATTCAAGGTCCAAAAGGGAAGGGGTGAATGCCCACGAGATGACGAAGTTGACAAGGTCCTCATTCCGACTGCAGCGGAGAAGGTTCTGGCTTTTCTCGAGATGTGTTGGGGTCCTCTCGAGTTACGATGGGGACCCCAGGGAACTGCTCCTGTGGCCTCAGGAGAGGCCAGTCTCCATGCCAGTTGCCAAGCGCCTCTGGGATTCCTCCTCAGCCGTCACCAGGTACTCAGTCCTTGTCTGGTGCTGAGACCTCAGCCTGAGCTTTCCTCACACGTAGTGACATAGGACTTGGGGTTCCCCTGCAGTCCCCACTCGGGAGTCAGGCCTCGTCTCGCCCAGCGACGTGCATGGCTGCTTGCCTCTCCAGCTGCAGCATCAATGTCAGGCTTCACATTGAGCGGACACAGGGATCTGTGGCTTGCCCTCGAGGTACCCCAGGGGTGTCACATGTGCCTGTGTCTCGGGCATCAAGCCTCGGTGTGACAGTCGAGGCAGTACAGGTCAGTCAGGTTCATCTTGAGTGGACGAGGAATTTAGGGGTCTTTGTATATTGTGCTCTGAGCCCTGATGCACCTACCGACTTTCCTGGTGCAAGCGCCTCTTTCTGGGATGCGAGTGGTGTGCCGGGAATCCTTTCCCAACAGAGCAGGGGAAGGGACTCTCATGTGGAACTGAACAGGGGCAAATGGGGCTCTTCTTGAGTTTGGGTGGGACCTCTGTGTTCCTCTCAGTGGGGACGGATGGGGCAGGGAACGTCTTGGGTGACAGCAAGTGTGTGAAGCACCATTTCGAAGTCCACGTGGAAAAGGGTGATTTCCCCTGAGATGCCGCAGTGGACAAGGGCCTCGCCCCACCTGTAGGGGAGAAGCTTCTGGTTTTTCTTGAGTTGCGGCGGGGACCTCTCGAGTTACCACGCAGACCACAGGGCAAGGGCCCTGTGTTCTCAGGAGAGGACAGTCTCCGTGCCAGTTTCCAGACGCCTCTGGGGATTCCTCTGCAGTGGTCGCAGGGTCCGCAGTCCTCCTCTGGTGCTGAGGCTGGAGCCTGAGCTTTCCACGCTGTGGTTTCATAGGTTTCGGGGTTCCCCTGGAGCCCCTACAGGGGAGTCAGGCCACGTCTCCCCTGGAGACGTGCAAGGCTGCTTGCCTCCCCAGCTGCAGCAGCAGTGTCAGGCTCCCCGTCGTGGGGAAACAGAGATGTGTAGCTTGCACTCGAGGTACCCCAGGGCTGTCACACGTGCCAGTGTATCAAGCATCAAGCCTCACGCTGACAGTCGAAGCAGTGCATGGCAGTCAGATTCATGTGGAGTGGACGAGGCATTTGGGGTTATGGGGAATGGTGGCCAGACCCCTGATTCTCCTCCCAACATTCTTGGTGCGAGCACCTCCACTGGGATTTGAGGGGAGTGCCAGGAACCCTTTCCTGATGGAGCAGTTAAAGGGATCCTTCTCTGGAGCTGAGCATGTGGAAAGGGGGCTCCTCTTCAGTCGTGGTGGGACCCTCGGGGACAGGTGGGGACGGGTGGGGCGGGGCACTTCTTGGGTCACATCAAGGGTGTGAAGGGGCCTTATGAGGTCCACGAGGGAAGGGCTGAGTTCTCCCAAGAGAAGGCAGCGGACAAGAGACTCAGCCCACCTGCAGCAGAGAAGCTTCTGGTTTTTCTCGAGTTACTACGGCAGGATCCTCTAGAGTTACGATGGGAACCGCAGGGAACAGCCCCTGTGGTCTCAGGAGAGGCCAGTTTCTGTGCCAGTTGCCAGGAGCCTCTGGGGATTCCTCCAAAGTGTTTGCGGGGTCCTCAATCCTCATCTGGTGCTGAGGCCGGAGCCTGAGCATTCCTTGCCAGCTGACTTAGGTCTTAGGGTTCCCCTGGAGCCCCCGCAGTGGAGTCAGGCCTCATTTAGCCTGGAGTCTTATACGGCAGCTTGCCTCCCCAGCTGCAGCAGCAGTGTCAGGCTTCCTGTCAGTGGACACAGGAATCTGTGTCTTGACCTAGATGTACTATCCAGGGCTTTTACACGTGCCAGTCTGTCAGTCGTCGAGCCTCGGAGTGACATTCGACACAGTGCAGGACAGTCAGGTTCATCTGAACTGGACGAGACATTTGGGGGCTTCAGGAATTGTGGTCCGACCCCTGATGCTCCTCCCGACTCTCCTGGTGGGAACGGCTCCACTAGGGATGTGAGCGGAATGCCAGGAACCCTTTCCCGATGAGCAGGGAGAGGGACAAACATCTGGATCTGAGCAGAAGCAAAAGGGGCTCCTCTTCAGTCACAGCAGAACAATTGAGGTTCCTCTCGAATGGGGACTGGTGGGGCGGGAACTTCTTGGGACACAGCAAGAATGTGAAGGAGGCTTTCGAGGTCAAAAATGTAAGGGGTGATTTCCCCCCAAGAAGCCATAGGGGAAAAGGGCCTCACCCCACTTGCAAGGGAGAAACTTCTGGTTTTTCTCAAGTTGCGGCAGGGTTTCTCAAGTTACGATGGGGAGCCCATGGACATGCCCTTGTGGCTTCAGGAGAGGCCAGTCTCCGTGCCAGTTGCCAGGCGCCTCTGGGGATTCTTCCTCAGCCGTCGCAGGGTAATCAATCCTCGACTGGTGCTGAGGCCAGAGCCTGAGCGTTCCACGCCCATGCTGACTTAGGTCTTGGGGTTCCACTGGAGCCCCCACAGTGGAGTCAGGCCTCATTTAGCCTGGAGACGTATATGGCCACTTGCCTCCCCACTTGCAGCAGCAGTGTCAGGCTTCCCATCGGGCGGACACAGGAATCTGTGTCTTGCCCTAGAGGTACTACCCAGGGCTGTCACACGTGCCAGTGTGTATGGTGTCGAGTGTCGGGGTGACAGTCGAGGCAGTGAAGGGCAGTCAGGTTCACCTGGAGTGGACAACGCATTTGGGGGTCTTGGGAATGGTAGCCCGACCCTTGCAGCTTCTCCCGAATCTCCTGGTGCTAGCGCCTGCTCTTGGGATGTGAGAGGAGCTGTGGAAACCCATTTTTGACGGATCAGGGAAAGGATCCCTCATCTGGAGCTGAGCATGGGAAAAAGGGGCTCCTCTTGAGTCACAGCAGGACCCTCAGAGGTCCTCTCAAGTAGAGACAGGAGGGGTGGAGAACTTCCTGGGTCACAGCAAGGGTGGGAAGCAGTCTTTCGAGATCCAAGCGGGAAGGGGTGATTTCAACTGAAATGCCGCAGAGGACAAAGGCCTCACTCTGCCTGCAGAGGAGAAGCTTCTGGATTTTCTCGTGTTGCGGAGGCATCCTCACGAGTTACGATGGGTAACCCAGGGACACGCCCCTGAGGCCTCAGGAGAGGCCAGTCTTTGTGCCAGTTGCCAGGCGCATTGGGGTTCCCTCCCTAGCCATCGCTGGGTCATCAGTCCTCTTCTGGTGATGATGCCAGAGCCTGAGCTTTCCTCGCCCGTCCTGACACAGGTCTCTGGGTTCCGCTGGAGCCCCCACAGGGGCGTCAGGCCTGGTCTCTCCTGGAGACGTGCACGGCTGCTCTCTTCCCCAGCTGCAAGAGCAGTGTCCGGGTCCCCGTCGAGCGCACGCAGGGATCTTTGGCTTGACTTCCAGGTATTCTCGGGCTGTCACACGTGACAGTGTGTCGGGAGTCGAGCTTCGGGGTGACAGTCGAGGCAGTGCAGGGCAGTCAGGTTCTTCTGTATTTGAGAAGGCATTTGGGGATTTTGAGGAATTGTGGCACAACGCCTGAGGCTCTTTCAGACTCTCCTGGTGCAAGCGCCTCTTCTTGGGATGCGAGGGGAGGGCTGGGAACCCTTTTCCGACGGAGCAGGGAAAGGCCCCTTGATCTGGAGCTGAGCAGAGGAAAACGGGGCTCCTTTGAGTCGTGGCGGGATTCTCGGCATTTCTCTCGAGTGGAGACGTGTGTGGTGATGAAATGTTGGGGTCACAGCAAGGGTGTGAATGAGCCTTTCGAGGTCCAAGTGGGAAGGGGTGATTTCCCCTGAGAGGCCGAAGTGGACAAGGGCCTCTGATTTTTCTGAGTTTTCTCGAGTTTGGGTGGGGTCCACTTGAGTTACGACGTGGACACCAGTGACCTGCCCCTGTGGCCTCAGAAGAGGCCAGTCTCCGTGCCAGTTGCCAGGAGCCTCTGGGAATTCCTCCCCAGTCTTCGCCGGGTCTTCATTCCTCGCCTGGTGCTGAGGTCGGAGCCTGAGCTGGCCTCGCCCGTGGTGAAATAGGTCTTGGGGTTGCACTGGAGCCCCCACAGTGGAGTCAGGCCTCGTCTCGCCTGGAGACGTGGACGGCCCCTTTCCTCCCCACCTGGAGCAGCAGTGTCCGGCTCCCTGTTGAGCAGACACAGGGATCAGTGGCTTGCCCTTGAGGTACCCCTGGGCTGTCACACATGCCAGTGTGTTGAGAGTCGAGCCTCGGGGTGACAATCGAGGCAGTGCAGGGCAGTCAGGTTCATCTGGAGTAGACGAGGCAATTGCGGTTCTAGGTGGCCTGACACCTGAGGTTCTTCCCGACTCTCCTGGTGTGAGCCCCTCCTCTTGGGATGCGAGGGGAGCATCGGGAACCCTTTCCGAAAGGAGCAGGGAAAGGGCCCCTCATCTGGAGCTGAGCCGGGGAAAATGGGGCTCCTATTCAGTCGCGGTGGGGGACCCTCGTGGTTCCACTCGAGTGGGCATGAGTTGGGCAGGAAAATTCTTGGGTCACGGTAAGGGTGTGAAGGAGCCTTTCAAGGTCCAAGAGGGAAGGCGTGATTTACCCCGAGATGCTGCAGCAAACAAGGGCCTCACCCCGCCTGCAGGGGATAACGTCCGGTTTCTCTCGAGTTGTGGCGGGGTCCACTCGAGTTACGACGTGGACTCCAGGTACCTGCTTCTGTGGCCTCAGGAGAGGTCAGTCTCCGTGCGAGTTGCGAGGCGTCTCTGGGGATTCCTACCCAGTCGTTACCGGGTCTTCAGTCCTTGTCTGGATCTGAGGCGGGAGCCTGAGCTTTCCTCGCCCGTGCTGAAATAGATTTGGGGTTCCCCTGGAGCTCCCACAGGGGAGTCAGGCCTCGTCTCGCCTGGAGACGTGCACGGCCGCTTTCCTCCCCACCTGCAGCAGCAGAGTTCGACTCCCCGTCGAGCAGACACAGGGATCGGTGGCTTGCACTCGTGGTACCCCAGAGCTGTCACACGTGCCAGTGTGTCGGGAGTCCAGCCTCGGGGTGACAGTCGAGGCAGTGCAGGGCAGTCAGGCTCATCTGGAGTGGATGAGACATTTGGGGGGCTTGGGGAATGGTGGCCTGAAACCACCGGCTCCTCCCGATTCTCCTGGTGAGAGCGCCTCCTCTCAGGATGTGAGAGGAGCGCCCAGAAACCTTTCCCGACAGTGTAGGGTGAGGGCCCCTCATCTGGAGCTGAGCAGAGGAAAACGGAGCTTCTCCTGAGTCCCCGCGGGACCCTCGGGGTTCCTCTCGAGTGGGGACGGGTTGGGCAGGGAACTTCTTGGGTCACAGCAAGGGTGTGAAGGAGCCTTTCGAGGTCCAAGAGGGAAGGGGTGATTTTCCCCGAGACGCCGCAGCGGACAAGGGCCTCAACCCACCTGCAGAGGAGAAGCTTCTGGTTTATCACGAGTTTTGGTGGGGTCCTCTCGAGTTACGACGGGGACCACAGGGTCCCGTCCCTGTGGCCTCAGGAGAGGCCAGTCTCCTTGCGAGTTGTGAGGCGCCTCTGGGGATTCCTCCCCAGTTGTCGCCAGGTCCTCAGTCCTCGTCTCGTGCTGAGGCTGGAGCCTGAGCTTTCCTTGCCCTTGCTGAAATAGATTTGGGGTTCCCCTGGAGCTCCCACAGGGGAGTCAGGCCTCGTCTCGCCTGGAGACGTGCACGGCCGCTTTCCTCCCCACCTGCAGCAGCAGAGTTCGACTCCCCGTCGAGCAGACACAGGGATCGGTGGCTTGCACTCGTGGTACCCCAGAGCTGTCACACGTGCCAGTGTGTCGGGAGTCCAGCCTCGGGGTGACAGTCGAGGCAGTGCAGGGCAGTCAGGCTCATCTGGAGTGGATGAGACATTTGGGGGGCTTGGGGAATGGTGGCCTGAAACCACCGGCTCCTCCCGATTCTCCTGGTGAGAGCGCCTCCTCTCAGGATGTGAGAGGAGCGCCCAGAAACCTTTCCCGACAGTGTAGGGTGAGGGCCCCTCATCTGGAGCTGAGCAGAGGAAAACGGAGCTTCTCCTGAGTCCCCGCGGGACCCTCGGGGTTCCTCTCGAGTGGGGACGGGTTGGGCAGGGAACTTCTTGGGTCACAGCAAGGGTGTGAAGGAGCCTTTCGAGGTCCAAGAGGGAAGGGGTGATTTTCCCCGAGACGCCGCAGCGGACAAGGGCCTCAACCCACCTGCAGAGGAGAAGCTTCTGGTTTATCACGAGTTTTGGTGGGGTCCTCTCGAGTTACGACGGGGACCACAGGGTCCCGTCCCTGTGGCCTCAGGAGAGGCCAGTCTCCTTGCGAGTTGTGAGGCGCCTCTGGGGATTCCTCCCCAGTTGTCGCCAGGTCCTCAGTCCTCGTCTCGTGCTGAGGCTGGAGCCTGAGCTTTCCTCGCACATGTTGATATAGTTTTAGGTGTACCCGTGAAGCCCCCACACGGGAGTCCATCCTCATTTCGCCTGGAGACGTGCCCGGCCCCTTTCCTCCCCAGCTGCAGCAGCAGTGTCTGGCTCCCTGTCAAGCAGATACCGGGAAATGTGGCTTGCCCTCGAGGTACCCCTGGCTGTCACACGTCCCAGTGTTTCGGGAGTCGAGCCTCAGGGTGACAGTCGAGGCAGTGCAAGGCAGTAAGGTTCATCTGGGGTGGACGACGCATTGGGGTCTTGGGGAATGATGGCCCGACCACTGAACGTCCTCTCGAAACTCCTGGTGCGAGAGCCTCCTCTTGGGATGTGACAGGAGCGACGGGGACCCTTTTTTTGATGCAGTAGGGTAAGGGCCCCTCATCTGGAACTGACCAGGGGAAAACGGGCCTTCACTTGTTGCGGCGGGACCCTCGGGGTTCCTCTCGCTTGAGGACGGGTGGGTCAGGGAACTTCTGAGGTCACAGCAATGGTGTTAAAGAACCTTTCGAGGTCCAAGAGGGAAGGGGTGATTTCCCCCGAGATTCCACAAAGGACATGGGCCTCACGCTGCCTGCAGGAGAAAAGCTTCTGCTTTTTCTCGAGTTGTGGCAGGGTCCTATCGAGTAACCACGTGGACCACAGGAACCTGCCCCTGTGGACTCAGGAGAATCCAGTCTCCATGCGAGTTGTGCGGCACATCTGGGGATTCCTCCCCAGTCGTCCTTGGGTCCTCAAACTTCATCTGGTGCTGAGGCCTGAGCCTGAGCTTGCCTCGCCCGTGGTGACATAGGTCTTGGGGTTCCCCTTCCGACCGGCTGGTCTCGCCTGGAGACGTGCATGGCTCCTTTGCTCCCCAGCTCCAGCAGCAGTGTCCGGCTTTCCGTCCAGCAGACACAATGATCTGTGGCTTGACCCCGAGGTACCCCAAGGCTGTCACACGTGCCAGTGTGTCGGGAGTCGAGCCTGAGAGTGACAGTCGAGGCAGTGCAGGGCTGTCAGGTTCATCTGGAGTGGACGAGGCATTTGAGGGTCTTGGGAAATTGTGGCCCGACCCCTGAGGCTTCTCTGGAATCTCCTGTTTCTAGCGCCTCCTCTTGGGATGCGAGAGGATCTGCGGAAACCCTTTCCCGACGGAGCAGGGAAAGGGCCCCTCATCTGGAGCTGAGCATTGGAAAATGGCACTCCTCTTGAGTAGCGACAGGACCCTCCGGGTTCCTCTCGAGTGTGGACGGGTGTGGGGGGGAACTTGTTGTGTCACAGCATGGGTGTGAAGGAGCCTTTCAGGGCCCAAGAGGGAAGGGGTGATATCCCCCAGATGCCGCAGCGGACAAGGGCCTCCTCCCGCCTGCAGTGAAGAATTTTCTGGTTTTTCTCTAGTTTGGAGGGCTTCTCTAGTTACGACGGGGACCCCAGGGACCCCCGCCTGTGTCTTCAGGAGTGGTCAGTCTCCGTGCAAGATGCAAGGCCCCTCTGGGGATTCCTACCCAGTCGTCGCCAGATATTCGATCCTCCTCTGTTGCTGAGGCCGTAGCCTGAGCTTCCTCGCCCGTGCTGACATAGGTCTTGGGGTTCCCCTGGAACCCACACTGGGGAGTCAGGGCTCATCTCTCCTGGAGACATGCATGGCCGCTTGCCTCCCCAGCTGCCACAGCAGTGTCAGGCTCCCCGTCGAGCAGTCACAGAGATCTGTGTGTTGCCCACGATGTACCCCAAGTCTGTCACACGTGCCAGTGTGTCGGGCGTCGAGCCTCAGGGTGACATTCTAGGCAGTGTAGGGCAGTCTCGTTCATCTGGAGTGGACGAGGCATTTGGGGGTCTTAAGGAATGGTGGCCCGACCCCTGATGCTCCTCTTGACTCTCCAGGTGCGAACGCCTTTTGGGATGTGAGGAGAGCGCCAGGAAACCATTCCCGACAGAGCAGGAAAAGGCACCCACAGCTGGAACTGACCAGGGGCAAACGGGGCTCCTCTTCAGTCGTGGCGAGACCCTCGGGGTTCCTCTCGAGTGGGGACGTTTGGGGCGGGGAAATTCTTGGGTCACAGCAAGGGTGTGAAGGAGATATTCGAGGTCCAAGAGAGAAGGGGTGATTTCCCCAGAGACGCCGCTGCGGACAAGGGACTGACTCCACCTGCAAGGGAGAAGCTTCTGGATTTTCTCGAGTTGTGGCGGGGTCCTCTCGGGTTGCACCAGGGAACCCAGGGACCCGCCTTTGAGGCCTCAGGAGAGGCCAGTCTCCGTGCCAGTTGCCAGGATCCTCTGGGGTTTCCTTCCTAGCCGTCGCCGGGTCCTCAGTCTTCCTCTGGTGATGAGGCCGGAGCCTGAGCTTACCTCGCCCGTGCTGACATAAGTCTCTGGGTTCCGCTGGAGCCCACACAGGGGAGACAAGCCTCGTCTCACCTGGAGACGTGCATGGCCGCTTGCCTCCCCAGCTGCCACAGCAGTGTCAGGCTCCTCGTCGAGCAGACACAGAGATCTGTGGATTGCCCACGATGTACCCCAAGGCTGTCACATGTGCAGGTGTGTCGGGCGTCGAGCCTCAGGGTGACAGTCGAGGCAGTGAAGGGCAGTCAGGTTCACCTGGAGTGGACGACGCATTTGGGGGTCTTGGGTATGGTGGCCCGTCCCTTGAAGCTCCTCCTGAATCTCCTGGTGCTAGCGCCTCCTCTTGGGATGCGAGAGGAGCTGCGGAAACCCTTTTTTGATGGATCAGGGAAAGGGTCCCTCATCTGGAGCTGAGCATGGGAAAACGTGGCTCCTCTTGAGTCGCGGCAGGACCCTCGGAGTTCCTCTCGAATGTGGACTCGTGTGGCGGGGAACTTGTTAGGTCATAGCAAGGGTGTGAATGAGCCTGTCAACACCCAAGAGGGAAGGGGTGATTTCCCCCGAGACGCTGCAGCGGACTAGGTCCTAACCCCGCCTGCAGAGGAGAGGCTTCTGGTTTTTCTGGAGTTGCGGCGGGGTCCTCTTGAGTTACAACGGGGACCCCAGGGACCCGCCCCTGTGGCCTCAGGAGAGGCCGGTCTCTGTACGAGATGCCAGGCTCCTCTGGGGATTTCTCCCCAGTCGTTGCTGGGTCCTCAGTCTGCGTCTGGTGCTGAGGCCGCAGCCTGAGCTTTCCTTGCCCGTGCTGACATAGGTTGGGGTACCCCTGGAGCCCCCACAGGGGAGTCAGGCCTCGTCTCGTCTGGAGATGTGCACGGCTGCTTTCCTCCTCACCTGCAGCAGCAGAGTCCGGCTCCCCATCAAGAGGACACAGGGATCTGTGGCTTGCCCTCGAGGTACCCCTGGGCTGTCACACGTGCCAGTGTGTCTGGCGTCGAGCCTCGGGGTGACAGTCGAGGCAGTGAAGGGCAGTCAGGTTCATCTGCGGTGGACGAGGCATTTGGGGGTCTTAAGGAATGGTGGCCCGACCCCTGATGCTCCTCTTGACTCTCCAGGTGCGAGCGTCTTCTTTTGGGATGTGAGGGGAGCCCCGGGAAACCATTCTCGACAGAGCAGGAAAAGGCACCCACATCTGGAACTGACCAGGGGCAAACGGGGCTCCTCTTCGGTCGTGGCGAGACCCTCGGGGTTCCTCTCGAGTGGGGACGTTTGGGGCAGGGAAATTCTTGGGTCACAGCAAGGGTGTGAAGGAGGCTTTCGAGGTCAAAGAGGAAAAGGGTGATTTCTCCCGAGGAGCAGCAGTGGACAACGGCCTCACCCCGCCGTCAGGGGAAAAGCTTCTGGTTTTTCTCGAGTTGCGGTGCGGTCCCCTAGAGTTGTGACTGGGACCCCAGGACACGCACCTGTGGCCTCAGGAGAGGCCATTCTCCATGCGAGTTGCGAGGCGCCTCTAGGGATTCCTCCCCAGTCGTCGCGGGGTCTTCAATGCACTTCTGGTTCTGAGGCCAGAAGCTGAGGTTGCCTCTACCGTGCTGACATTGGACTTGGGTTCTCCTTGAGCACCCACAGGGAGTCAGGTCTCGTCTCACCTGGAGACGTGCATGGCTGCTTTCCTCTCCAACTGCAGCAGTAATGTCCCACTCCCCGTCGAGAGGACACAGGGATCTGTGGCTTTTTCTCAAGTTTCCCCAGGGCTGTCACACGTGCCAGTGTTTCAGTAGTCGAGATTTGGGGTGACAGTCGAGGCAGTGCAGGGAAGTCAGGTTCATCTGGAGTGGACGAGGCATTTGGGGGTCTTGGGGAATCGTGGCCTGACCCCTGAGGCTCCTCTTGATCTCCTGGTGCATGCGCCTCCTTTTGGGATGCAAGGGGAGCGCCAGGAACCCTTTCCCGAAGGAGCAGGGATAGAGCCCCTCATCTGGAGCTGAGCAGTGGAAAATGGGGCTCCTCTTGAGACGCAGTGGGACACTCGGGGTTTCTCTGGATTGGAGACGAGTGGGTAGGGGAACTTCTTGGATCACAGCAAGGGTGTGAAGGAGCCTTTTGAAGTCCAAGAGGAAAGGGGCGATTTACCCAGACGCCTCAAGGGAAAAGGGCCTCAGCCCGCCTGCATGGGTGAAGCTTCTGGTTTTTCTCGAGTTACGGCGGGGACCTCTCGAGTTACGTCGCTTACCCCAGGAACCCGCCCCTGTGGCCTCAGGAGAGGCCAGTCTCCATGCGAGTTGTGAGGCACCTCAGGTGCTTCCTCTCCTGTTGTCGCCAGGTTCTCAGTTCTCATCTGGTGCTGAGGCCGGAGCCGGAGCTTTCTGCTCTCATGCTGAAATAGGTTCGGGGTTCCCCTGGCGCCCCCACAGGGAGTCAGGACTCGTCTCGCCTGGAGACGGGCACGGCCGATTTCCTCCCCAGCTGCAAAAGGTGTGTCTGGCTCCCCGTCAAACAGACACTGGCATGTGTGGCTTACACTCGAGGAACCCCCGGGCTGTCACACGTGCCAGTGTGACCGGAGTCGAGCCTCGGGGTGACAGTCGAGCAGTGCAGGGCAGTCAGGTTCATCTGGAGTGAATGAGGTATTTGGGGATTCTGGGAAAGGTGGCCCGCCCCTGATGCTCCTCCTGACTCTCCTGGTGCGAGCGCCTCCTCTTGGGATGCGAGAGGAGCGCCTGGATCCCTTTCCTGACAGAGCAGAGAAAGGACCCATCATCTGAAGCTGAGCAGGTGAAAACGGGGCTCCTCTTGAGTCGGGTTTCCTCTCGAGTGAAGACGGGTGGGGCGGGGAACTTCTTGCATCACAGCAAGGGTGTGAAGGAGCCTTTCAAGGTCCAAGATAAAAGGGGTGATTCCCCCGAGACGACACAGCAGACAAGGGCCTCACCACACCTGCAGAGGAGAGGCTTCTGGTTTTTCTCGAGTTGCAGAGGCGTCCTCTCGAGTTATGTTGGGGACCCCAGGGAACCGCCCCTGTGGCCTAAGGAGAGGCCAGTATCCGTGTGAGTTGCGAGGCGCTTCTGGGGATCCCTCCCCCGTCATCGCTGGGTCCTCAGTCCTCATCTGGTCCTGAGGCCTGAGCCTGAGCTACCCTCGCCCATGCTGACATAGGACTTAGTGTTTCTGTGGAGCCCACACAGGGGAGTCAGGCCTCATCACGCCTGGAGACGTGAACAGCCGCTTGCCTACCCAGCTGCAGCAGCAGTGTCAGGCTCCCCATCGAGCAGACACAATAATCTGTGGCTTGCCCTCAAGGTAACCCAGGGCTGTCACACGTTCCTGTGTGTCGGACGTCATGCCTCGGGGTGACAGTCGAGGCAGTGCAGGACAGTCAGGTTCATCTGGAGTGGACGAGGCATTTTGGTGTCTGGAAAATGGTGGCCAGACCCCTGATGCTCCTCCCGACTCTCCTCGTGCGAGCTCATCCTGCTGAGATGCGAGGGGAGCACCGGGAACACTTTCCCAACGGAGGAGAAAAAGGGACCTTAATATGGAGCTGAGCAGGGGCAAAAGGGGCTCCTCTTGAGTCACGACGGGACCCTCGGGGTTCCTCTCGAGTGGGGACGTGCGGGTGGGGAACTTCTTTGGTCACAGCAAGGGTGTGAAGAAGCGTATGGAGGTACAAGAGGAAAAGGGTGATTTCCCCCGAGACGACGGGGCAGAAAAGGGCCTCACCCACCTGCAGGAGAGGAGCTTCTGGTTTTTCTCAAGTTGCAGCGGGGTCCTCTCGAGTTACAATGGGGAACCCAGGGACCCACCCCTGTGGCCTCAGGAGAATCCATTCTCCGTGCCAGTTGCCAGGCTCCTCTGGGGATTCCTCCCCAGTCGTCTCCTGGTCCTCTGTCATCATCTGTTGCTGAGGCCAGAGCCAGAGCTTTCCTCGTCTGTGCTGACATAGTTTTTGGGGTTCCTGTTTAGCCCCCACAGGGGAGTCAGGCCTCGTCTTGCCTCGAGACAAGCACTGCCGATTGCCTCCCTAACTGCAGTGTTAGGCTCCCCATCGAGCAGACACAGGGATCTGTGGCTTGCCTTCCAGGTACCCCAGGGCTGTCCCACGTGCCAGTCATTTGGGCGTCGAGCCTCAGGGTGACAGTCGAGGCAGTGCAGGNCCCCTATACACGGGGCAGAAAAGGGCCTCACCCACTTGCAGGAGGGGAGCTTCTGGTTTTTCTCAAGTTGCGGTGGGGTCTTCTCAAGTTATGACGGGGATCCCAGGGACCCACCCCTGTGGCCTCAGGAGAGTCCAGTCTCCGTGCCAGTTGCTAGGCTCCTCTGGGGATTCCTCCCCAGTCATCGCCTGTTACTGAGGCCAGAGCCAGAAAAAGCAGGGAAAGGGACCCTCCTCTGGAGCTGAGCAGAAGCAAACGTGGCTCCTCTTGAGTTGCGTCGGCACCCTTATGGTTCCTCTGTTGTGGGGACCGGTAGCTAGGGGAACTTCTTGGGTCACAGCAAGGGTGTAAAGGAGCCTTTCGAGGTCCAAGAGGGAAGAGGTGATTTCCTCCAAGACGCCACAGTGGACAAGGTCCTCACCAGCCCCCTGCAGGGCAGAAGCTTCTTGTTTTTCCCAACTTGTCGCGAGGTCCTTTCGAGTTACTATGGGGACGCCAGGGACCCACTCCTGTGGCCTCAAGAGAGGCCAGTCTCCATGTCAGTTGCTAGGCGGCTGTTTTGGTTTCCTCCCCAGTCATCGCCGCTTACCTCCACAGTTTCACCAGCAGTGTAAGGCTTCCAGTCGAGTGGATACAGGAATCTGTGGCTTGCCATCGAAGTAGCCCAGGGCTATCACAAGTGCCAGTGTGTCGGGCATTGAGTCTCGGGCTGACAGTCTAGGCAGTGCAGCACAGTCAGGTTCATCTGGAATGAACCAGGCATTGGGGGTCTTTGGAATGGTGGCCCTACCCCTGATGCTCCTCCCGAGTTTCCTGGGGCGAGTGCCTCTTCCTGGGAATCGAGAAGAGCGCCGGGAATCCTTTCCAGACGTGGCAGGGAAAGGGACCCTCATATTGAGCTGAGCACGGGCAAACGGGGCTTCTCTTGAGTCGCAGCGGGACCCTCGGGGTTCATCTTGTGTGGGGACGAGTGGGGCGGGGAACTTTTTGGGTCACACTTGGGGTGTGAAGGACCCTTTTGAGGTCCAAGAGGGAAGGGTGATTTCCCCTGAGACACCGCAGCGAACAAGGGCCTCATGCCGCTAGCAGGAAAGAAGCTTCTGGTTTTTCTGGAGGTGTGGTTGGTCCTCTAGAGTTATGACGGGGACCCAGGGACCCACCCCTGTGGCCTCAGGAGAGGCCAATCTCAGTGCCAGTTGCCAGGCGCCTCTGGGGAATCCTCCCCAACGTCGCCGGGTCCTCAGTCCTTTTCTCATGCTGAGGCCTGAGCCTGAGCTTTCCTCGCCCCTGCTGACATAGGTCTTGGGGTTCCCCTGAATCCCCCACAGGGAGTTAGGCCTCGTCTAGCCTGGAGACGTGCACAGCCGCTTGCCTCTCCAGTTTCAGCAGCAGTGTCAGGGTCTTCGTCGAGTGGACACAGGAATCTGTGGCTTGCCATCGAGGTACCCGAGGGCTGTCACACATGCTATGTGTGTGGCGTCGAGTGCCGGGATGACAGTCGAGGCAGTGCAGTGCAGTCAGGGTCCGCTGAAGTGGACTAGGCACTTGAGGGTCTTGAGGAATGGTGGCATGACCCCTGATGCTCCTGCTGACTCTCCTGGAGCGAGTGCGTCCTCTTGGGATGTGAAGGGAGTGCAGGGAACACTTTCCCTGTGAAGCAGGGAAAGGGGCCCATATCTGGAGCTGAACCCGTGCAAACGGGCCCCCTCTTGAGTCTTGACGGGACCCTCGGGGTTCCTCTTCAGTGGGGACGAGTGGGGCGGGGAACTTCTTAGGACACAGCAAGGGGGTGAATGAGCCATTCGAGGTACAAGAGGAATGGTGTGATTTCACCCTCGAAGCTGCAGCAGACAAGGGCCTCACTACGCCTGCAGGAGAGAATCTTTTGGTTTTTCTCTAGTTGTGGTGGGGTCCTCTTGAGTTGCGACGGGAGCCCCAGAAACCAGCTCTGTGGCCTCGGGAGTGTCCACTCTCCATGCCAGTTGTCAGCCGCCTCTGGGAAATCCTCCACAGTCGTTGGCGAGTGCTGGGGTTTCGTCTGGTGTTGAGGCTGGAGCGTGAGCTTTCCTCGTCTGTGCTGACAAAGGTCTTGGGGTTCCCCTTTAGCTGCCACAGGGGAGTCAGGTCTCGTTTAGCCTAGAGACGTGCAAGGCCGCTTGCCTCCCCAGCTGCAGCAGCAGTGTAAGGCTCCCTGTCTAGCGGACACAGGAATCTGTGACTTGACCTCGAGGTACTAGCCAGGGCTGTCACACATGCCTGTGTGTCAGGCGCCTATCCTCATTGTGACAGTTGAGGCAGTGTAGGGCAATCAGGTTCATCTGGAGTGGCGGAGACATTTGGGGATGTTGAGAAATGGTGGCCCAAACCCTGATGCTCCTCGCGACTCTCATGTTGCGAGCGGCTGTTCTTGGGATGCAAGGGGAGCACAGAGACCCATTTCCTGACGACCAGGAAAAGGGACATACATCTGGAACTGAGCAGGGGCAAACGGGGATGCTCTTGAGTCGTAGCAGGACCATCAGGGTTCCACTCGAATGGGGACTGGTGGAGTGGGAACTTCTTGGGTTACAGCAAGAATGTGAAGGAGCCTTTTGAGGTCAAAGAGGTAAGGGGTGATTTCCCCCGAGAGACCGCAGGGGACAAGGGCCTCACCCCGCCTGCAATGGAGAAGCTTTTGGTTTTATTCGAATTATAGTGTTGTCCTAGTGAATTACGACGGGCAAGCCAGGGACCTGCCCTTGTGGCCTCTGTTGTGGGCGGTCTCCGTGCCGGTAGCCAGGAGCCTCTGGTGATTACTCCCTAGTTGTTGCTGGATCCTCAGTCCCCGTCTAGTGCTGAGGTGGGAGCCTGAGCTTTTCTTGCCTGTGCTGCCATAGGTCCTGGGGTTCCCCTGGAGCCCCCACAGGGC